>ML327033.1:143104-179087 GCA_005239505.1 Nicotiana paniculata
TATATATATATATATATATAAAACGAAATATCAATAACTTAGTAGGGGCTATACTTGTAACAAAGATTAATCAACTGGGAGTTCAAGTGCAACTTTCCACATTTCCACGTCAATTCAAAAGCAATAGGCAGCTCAAAGAACACCCAAAGATACATAGAAGGCTCATAGAGACATGCTTATGATCCCTAAAACTACCCGACATGGCATGATAGTTGCTACGTACAGACTCTTGTCACTTAGTACACACGTATCCCCCAAAACAATTACACACAACATATATAACACCTATGGGGATAATTCCCTCTTACAAGGTTAGAAAGGAGACTCACCTCGTGTCGAATCTACCCCACAGACCAAGGATGTGCCCAAACTCCGAACTCTACACCCGAGGACTCGCAACTAGACAAATATGGTACAATGACATCAATGCATGCTCAAAGTAGGGAAATTATCCTATTTATTCAATAATTCAACATTCTTGAAGAATTCCCAAAATCCAACCCCGGGCCCGCACGCTCGAATTCCGAAAACTCAAGGAGGAATTGCTCACCCGAAGCCTAAGGATCGTTAATATATGATTTCTACTTGAATTTATAGCAATAAATGGGTAATTCACCAATTTCTCAATAACTCTAAATTATTACCCAATTCTTGACTTTTCAATGACTTAGTAGTTAATTTAGCTAGAAGATCATGAATTAAACTAGTGTTGAAGTGGATTTAACTCACCTTGACAGTAGTTAGGTCGTGGTGTGCTCTCCCCAAGCTCACAAGACTCTAATGGTGGAGGAAAATGAATGAATAGGGTGAAATCCCGAGTTTCAAAGAATATATACTGCCTGGCCTATAGGGATTCCGTATCAGCGACTCGAGAATCGCACCTGCGGTCTCGTGCCTTCGAGCTGGGGTTCGCACTTGTGGAATTGGTCGAGAATGGTTGGGTTCGCACCTGCGGAGGGTTGACCGCACCAGCGGTTCCGCTCCTGCGGACTTTTGTCCGCACCTGCGAGAAAGGGGGACCTCACCTGGGGTCGCACTTGTGATGCTTGGGACTGCAGGAGCAGTCCCGCACCTGCGACTGGGAAACCGCACCTACGGTCACACCAGATCAGGTGCACCAGCAGCTATTTTAGCTGGTTTTTAGCCTTGTTGGGTGCCCGGGAGGCCCCTAGGCCCACCGTAGTGCTTAACCAATGAATTAGAACCCTTTGACTAAAGCTTATTTTTAAGATGAATACGGGTTACTGATAATTAAGGTAATGGAGAAAAATGAATAATAAACAATACTGCAGAAATGTAGAAAATCAAAGTTGATTGTATTCGAGAATCAGATGCCTTTACAAGCTGTATTCCCCTCCCTTATATAGGAGATTCTTATAACGTACGAATCTTTCTATGGTTACTCATTAATGACTAATTCTGACATTAATGAGACATTACAAAGGATAACGGTAATTGGGGTTCTGTTACATAACATTTGACTAATCAATTGTGGGTCCTTGAATCTGCCCTTAGCTTTGTCTAGATTCATTCTGACCGTGCCTCTCTCCCGTTTTGATCAAGTTGAGTTTCTTGTAGCTGATAAGTTCGTTGGTTTACTTAACCGTGCCTCTTTGTACTGTACCTCTTCAAAGAATCACATCCAGCTGTCGTGTTTTCCTGTGTCCACGTGACTGGCTGAGTTGTCAAAAGCTGGCTTACGCGTGAAAATATTTTTTAGTAATATAGATAGTCCCCCCACTTACCATATATTAATCTTTAAATATATGGTAAGTGGATATTCATTTACGGCGGGAATATTTTGCCGCCGCTTTTCCTTGAATCATTGTATCCTTCTCTACACCATATGCGTCGTTTGCCACTTCCATTTAATGCTCATACCACGTGTCCTTTTCGGATTGGTACTGCATTTACTTAGCACCTTTTAGGGCTTTTTGCGGCTATGCCAGTCTCGAAGTGACATCTTCAATTATGATTTTTCATCATTATTTTCCTTTTTCTTCATGTTTGATGGTTGTCTTCAAGTATAAATACATGTTTTCTTTTCTTTGCTTTCACGAAGCACTTTTCTAACTTTGTCTTTTGTAAAGAACTTTCTTCTTCGCCTTTGTAAACATGTCTTCTTCAAACCAACCTCAAAGAGTAATAGATCTTGAAAGTTTAACGCCATCTTATGCTCCGACTAGGATTCGGAGGGGTGGTAGACTTAGAAGTCTAGGATCCACTCCTTCGAGGGGCTCCTCTTCTTCTTAGATAGTTCCTCCTCCTTCCACTAGATCTATAGTTTCTCCTAGATTTAGGGTTTCTCGGTCTTTGTCTAGAGGTAAAGGCGAACGCCTTCGTGAGCCTGGAATCGATGAAATTGTCCTTGCTGAGTTTGTTTTTGCTAGGGATAGTCAAGTTCTTGTAGATCAATCTTCTTCTCTTGATAGTGTCGAAAGATATCCAACCCTTATAACTGAGGGTCAGATTTCCCTTGTTCGTAAGGAATGCTTTTGGAGGTTTGACTTTCCTGTATATATTCTGAATAGTAACCAAAAAATAACGTATTACAAGACGGGATATTCTTTTGTTTATACGTATCTTTGCACTTTAGGGTTTAGACCCCCCATTGACCCAGTTATAATTGAATTTTTCTGTTTTTTCAATATCTGTTTAGGACAAGTTGGCCCGCTTGTGTGGCGAGTTGTCACATATCTTAGCAGTTTGGCTTTTTTAGCCTTGGTTCCTTTTACCTTCAACCATCTTATTCACCTCTACTCTCCTACCTTATTTTGTGAAGGGGTTTTTACTCTGACTGCTAGAAGAAAAAGAGTGCTGGTAACCCCTGTAGATGATAAGGATAGGGCTTGGTACCTCCGGTATGTTGTTGTACCCACTGTTGGTTTAGTGGGTGAAGAAAATCTTCCCTTCCCTGAGAAGTGTAATCGCTCACGTGAGTATGCTTTAGCTCACATTTACTTTTTCTTGTTTTGACTTGAGATGTTTTATTAACACCGTGTCTTTTTTTTCTTCTCTCAGCAATCATGAATACTGTTAAGAATGTCTCCGGTATTCGTGATTGGGTAGAAAAATTATTGTTTGTTGCTCCTTCAGAAGAAAGATCTTGGAAGTACCTCACTTGGAGGTATGTTTGGCAAGTAAAGACCCACGGTAAGTGAAGCTCTTGCTCTTTCTTCTTTCCTTACTCGAGTCTTTTTTTCTGTCATTTAACTTTTTTCCCTTTTTTAATAGGGTTCTCTGCTTCATCTATCCCGAAGATGTCCTTGGATCAGGCCCAGGAAATTATTGTTGGTTCATCTTTCTCGAAGAGGAAGATTAGTGAGTTTCGTTCCGTAGAAGAAGAAGAGGGTGCTTTAGTGCACAGGCCACGGAGAAGGCGAATGGTTTTAGATGATGAGCTTACAGCCTTAACCTTGCCTTCTGTATATGTGATTGAGCCCCCTGCCCTTGATGATGTTTCACATTCCCCTATTCATGAGGGTGTTGATCTTGGTCCTGACAACGTCCCTTTGGTTGCTGTCTTTCATGCTTCTTTGAGAGAAGCTGTTTTGTCTGTTCCTTTGGCTATTTCAACTTCTGCTGTTGCTTTGCCTGTAACTTCTTCAACTCTTCAACTCTTTGTGCCTGCTTCTTTTCCCGTGGCTTCTCCAGCTCCTCAATCTTCCGTGCATGTTACTGTTCTATCTCTGCCTGCTTCCATGCCTTCCGTTAGGGAAGTAGGGTCTTCCAACAAAGAGATGCGGTAGGTGGTAATTGAGTTTCCAACTGAGGGGAATCTTTTCAAGAAAATGGGTGAGCCAGAAGTGTGGCTCAAGCCTTTGATAGGTCCCTCTGAGAAAGCAAAGCTAGCCAGCCACGGTGCTCTTACATGGGCCAGTGAGGTCGTGCATACTTCTTTGAAGGTATGATGCAAGTTATACTCTTTCACTTTCGTATATGAGATTTACCATATCTAACTGGTTTATTTCTTGTAGATTAACCTTACAGGCATGGAGCTTATGAAGAGGATTTCAAATACGGACCAAGAGACAAAAAAGTTGCAGGCCGTTGTTGATAGTTAGAGAGCACAATATGATAGCCTAAGGATTGACATGGATGCTTTAGAAGAGGAAAGGAGTACCTTGAAGCGGCAGATGAGACTCATGGCAGCAGAACTGGTAGTGGAGAGGGCATCTTGTAGTCATGCTGATAAAGATAAGAGTGTTTTGGAGTCTTCGTTCGCGGAGAAGCTGCCTCGTGCCTCAGAGGAGATTAGAGACTTGAAGAACTTATTGGGGTAGAAGTAGGAATACGCAGGCGAGCTCGTGCAATCACTCACTCGTACTCAGGAAGACCTTCGTAGGGCTTTAGACAAAGCTCAAACTTTAGAGGAGTCCATTGTTCCATTAAGGGCCGCTCCTAAAGCTGCGGAAGCGGAGAATGATGGATTGAGAGCTGAGCTTCAAGTATGGGCAAAGGATTATGAAGATTTGGAAAAGGTGGCTACTGTCGATGTGAGCTGGGCGTATATGAATTCTCGCCTTGACACATTGATGGAATGAGTCAAGAGGGGTTTGACCTTAGTGCTAAAATAGCCAAAACTAAGGAAGCCATGGAGAAGGCTCAATAAGGTCATAACCTCTCTTCACCTGATGGTGAGATTCCAGCCGCTCATGCCTCTTCACCCCTAGTTGCTCCCGCTCCTTCTGCCACTGAAGTCAACCTCTCTCTTGAAAAGATTTAGTTGGTTTATCCCTTTTTTTTCTTTTTCTTTGTATCAATTGGTGATTACCCCCAGTCCCATCGGGGGTAAATTTGGATTTTCTTAAAATCCCCAAATGACAACTTAGGGGAACCATAATGTATATAAAAACTTTATACGGCTAAGTATAAGTTAATACTTAGTTTTAGTCGTTTTAATATATAAATGTTAGTTCAACTTTAGTTGAGTTTCTGTTTTACTCTTAAGTCTTTCTCATGCTTCATTTTTCGAGGTTTTAGTTTTACCTTCGAGTTTTGCATGAGGAATGCTTTAGACTACTCGTACCTTTTTTGTAATAGGCACGCTGTCGTATCAAATGTGTGCTTTTTTTTAATAGGCATAGTTTATTGAAGAGGGCCCTTTATAATTGGCATGAAGAAGACGTCTCAACTTTATGATAATGCAATAGAGTGATAGGAATTTTACACATGTTTAAAAATATTTCCAAGGAAAATTTTTCTTGTTTGAACTTCCATGACATTTTACATGTGTTTGATTATCGTCTAAAACTTATGCTTGCAACTGTTTTTGTTTAACAGATTTGATATACTCTTGTATTTCGTAACTGTTTTTCATAGGTAACCGTTTTTCGATATTAATAAAAGGAAACAACTATTTTTTTATTAGTAACAGTTTTTGAAAATTGGGTTTTTTACCCGCAACTGTTTTGGAAACAGTTTTCTAATAAGTGCGAGGGAAATGTTTTCTTATTTGTAACTGTTTTTATTTGATAGAAATTGTTTGAACAAATACAAGGATTTAGATCTTTTCATCCATAACTGTTTTATTTGAGAACAGTTTTTTTGAATGATTACATTGATGATGATCTTTTACCCCTAACTATTTTTGTTACAACAACTTTGAATAAGTATAAAGATGTACATTTCTTTCTCGTGACTAATATTTTGCCTTTCAACCTGAATATGTTCGAAGGTTTTTGCCTTTTGTATTAGGCTTTGTATTTGGATGGCTTTTTTGATTTCTTTCAATTCTGCTCGTGTCACTTGTCTCGTTGGGTAGATGGGTCTTCAGGCTCGAGCTTTTGACTTTCTGATAGTATTTTTTGCTTCGTCTTAGCCTTCCATACTGTATAGTCCCCCAAGTGTTTGAGATTTGAAGAATGAAATCTCGAGCACTTGATTATTCCTTCCTTGTGGTCTTTTTCCTGAAAAGGAAAAACATTTCGGACTCGAAGGTATATAGTTTTTTAGATGATGACTGCTTAACCCTTTTAAAACGTCCATCAGAAAGTGTAACCCTAGATCGGGAATTGTGTTATTTCCTCGTGTCTTTGCAGGTCTAATATCATCATCTGGTGATAGGTTATCTTTGTGCCTATCATCTAAAAAAGTTAGTAATAGTTTTAAATGTTCAAAATAAAATCGAACGTGTGATATCTGACGGGGGTATTCTTTTCTTTTATAAGTAATACTTCTTTAGATGGATTGCGTTCCAGCTTGTTGGTAGAACTCTGCCGTCCATAACTTCCAACTCATAGGCGCCTTTCCCAGCTATGCCTCGGATTTTGTAAGGTCCTTCCCAGTTTGGATTTAGCTTTGTAAGACGAAGTCCCCAATCTTAAAGTATCTGAGATGAGCTTTACGGTTGTAATAACGCTCTATGATTTGTTTTTGAGCTGCCATCCGTATCAATGCTGCTTCTCTCCGTGGTTCGAGCAGGTCCAAGTTGGTCCTTAATTCGTCGTCATTTTCACCTTCCCTGGCTGTTGAGAACCTTATGTATAGTTCGCCAATCTCCACAGGTATTAAGGCTTTTGAGCCATAAACAAGTGCGAACAGAGTTTCTCCCGTGGCTATCTTTGAAGTTGTTCTGTATGCCCATAGTACCGCTGGTAACTCATCATGCCAGTTTCCTTTGGCTTTATCCAGCCTCTTCTTTAGATTATTGATGATGACCTTATTCGTTGACTCAGCTTGACCATTAGCCACAGGGTGGTACGGCATTGAAGTGATCCACTTGATTTGCCAACTTTCGAAGAATTCTATGATTTGCGAGCCTATGAATTGTGGGCCATTATCACACACGATTTTCTTTGGTATTCCAAAGCGACATATTATGTTTCGCCATAAGAAGATTTTAACTTTATTTTCTCGCACTTGTTTGAACGCTTCTGCCTCTACCCATTTTGTAAAATAGTCGGTTAGCATGAGTAAAAACCGTACCTGTCCTTTAGCGGTGGGAAGAGGTCCCACTATGTCCATACCCCATTTCATGAAAGGCCATGGGGATATTATTGGATGTAATAATTCCGCTGGCCGATGCATNTTTAGGTCCGAGGCATTTAGCTAAGGGTCCTCCGAACATCTTGCGATAAAGTTGCGAATAAGGCAGTACCGTGCAGCTTTGCGGCGAAGTGCTTGAGCTGCTTTCCTGTCTTCAGGTACGGTGCCATTCTGCAAAAAATTAAGAATTTCGTTTCTCCAGTCCCAGGTTAGGTTGTTGAAAGTTACCTCATTCCTGTCCTGGTCTATTATTGAATGAAATAGTTGAACGACAATTGTATTGTCTTTGTTCGTTACTTCCGTGACTGCTGCGAGGTTAGCTAGTGCACCTGCTTCTGCATTTTCCTCTCTAGGTATTTGCATTACCTTCCATGTTTTGAATTGTCTCACGATCTCTCGTGCTTTTTCCAGATACTGTTGCATTGTAGTCTCTCGGGCGATGTAAGTCCTCTGTATCTGATTTACTACTAGTTGGGAGTCGCTGTTGATCATAATTTGCTCGATTGAGAGCTCCCGTGCGAGTTCAAGCCCTACAATAACAGCTTCGCACTCTGCTTCATTGTTAGTGATAGGATAACACTTTATGGCTTACCGTGTCTTTTCACCCGTGGGTGATATCAAGACTATTCCTAAGCCGTCGCCTTTTATATTTGAAGAACCATCGGTGAACAAGGTCCATAGGCCTGGATTAACACCGTTAAAAAGTTGTAACTCTTTTTCTACTTCAGATACAATGCTATTACTAAAGTCAACAACAAAATTATCTAGTATTTGAGACTTAATTGCAGTCCTAGGCTGATAGATTATGTCATAATCACTTAATTCTGTGGCCCACTTGGCTAATCTTCCTGACAATTCCTGTTTATGTAGAATATTTCTTAAAGGATATGAGGCCATAACGGTGATTGGGTGGCATTGAAAATAGGGTCGTAATTTTCTAGATTCCATTATTAAAGCTAAGGCTAACTTTTCCACATGTGGATATCTAGTCTCAGTATCTAGCAAAGTTTTATTTACATAATAGACATGTGATTGTTTACCTTTTTCTTCTCTTACCAATACTGCACTTACAACAATTTTTGAGACAGCCAGGTAAATGTACAATCTTTCCCCTTCTTTTGGCTTTGAAAGTAGTGGTGGTTTCAATAGATAAATCTTCAGGTTCTTGAGGGCTTGCTGACATTCTTCAGTCCATTCGAACTGATTCTGCTTTTTGAGAACTAAGAANATAGAATATCAAAAGCAGTAGAGAGATGCTGGAAATGGTTTGTGCTTGTGTTGATTTTACCAACATATCATCAATATAGACTTCCATCATCTTTCCAAGATGTTCTTGGAACATTTTAGTCACTAACCTTTGATAGGTGGCTCCAGCGTTTTTAAGCCAAAAGGCATAACTTTATAACAGTAAGTCCCCCTGTTTGTAATGAAGGAAGTTTTTTCCTCATATGAGGGATTCCTTTTAACTTGATTATAACCAGAATATGCATCTAAAAATCTCAATAATTCATGACCTGCTGTGGCATCAATCATTTGATCTATATGTGGCAATGGGAATGAATCTTTGGGGCATGATTTATTCAAGTCAGTATAATATACGCATACTCTCCACTTGCCATTCTTTTTAGGCACTACCACGGTGTTTGCTATCCAGTTAGGGGTACGTTACCTCTCGTATCGAACCAATCTTTAAGAGTTTCTGTACCTCTTCGTCGATCACTTGGTTCTTGAATGGTCCTTGTTTTCTTTCTTCTGCTTAACAGGTATGAATGATAGATCTTCATTTAGTTTATGAGTCATCACTTCTGATGGGATGCCTGTCATATCTGAGTAAGACCACGCAAAGCAGGCTGCATTAGCCTTTAAATAATCAATTAACTTACCTCTTCGATTGGGGCCTAGCCTCGTGCCTATATACACTTTCTACTCAGGCTTTTGTTCAGATAATGGAACAGGTACGAGCTCCTCCGTAGTTGTTTTGATGTGCTCATCTTCCTCTGGTTCACGAATGACGTCCAGTCTGGAATCTGTTTCTGTGTGGTATGGTATACCTTCCGTGGTAACTTGATTTTCCTTCTCGTAAGTATTTTCTTTCGTACCTGTTTCAGTAATAATACCTTCCGTACCTATTTGGGTAGTAATTTCTTCCATGCTTGTTTGGGCTGTGTTACCTGCTTGGGAGATTCCCTTATCTCGTAATTCTTCCGCCTCTATTTTCTTGTTGTAGTGTACCATAGAGTTTATATTTCTTGCAGTCTGCTGATCTCCTTTGATTTGTTGAATCCCCCATTTAGAGGGAAATTTAATTACCTAATGTAACGTGGAGGGTATCGCTTTCATGTCGTGGATCCATGGCCTTCCAATGATCACGTTATAAGCCATGTCAGTATTGATGACTTGGAACCTGGCACTTTTGTTCACTCCCTTAGCATAAGTGCTAAGCTCAATTTCTCCTTTTGTTATATCCGTAGAGTTATCAAACCCTGATATGGCTCGTGATTTTGGGATTAATTGATTCCCCAATAGCATTTCTTCCACGACTCTTGGCAAAATGATATTGAGTGAACTGCTTAGATCAGTCAACACTCTTTTTAGGTTAGTGTCATGAATAAGTAAAGATATTACCAGAGCATCGTTGTGCGGAAGCATTAATCCACTAATATCTGCATCATCGAAGGTTATATCGTCTTCTCCACGAGCCCGTTTCCCATGTGTAATTGTGAACTTTGTGGTTGTTTTGCAAATCAGTACGTTTACTTCTTCACCCCCGTGTATTACGTTAATGGTTCGTTTTGGAGAAGGAGGCTTTGGGGCTCCTGCCTGTTCCTCATATATGCCCGTTTACCTTTATCACTAAACAATTATGTTAAATAGCCCTGTTTTAACAAATTTTCTACTTTACCTTGTAAAAATATGCAATCCGTAGTTTTGTGCCCATGATCATTGTGAAATTCACACCAGTGATCCGGTTTTCTTCTACTTGGATTTGACCGCATCTCTTTGGGCCACTTAACCTTGTCTCCCATGTTCCTCAATATTGAGACAAGCTCAGTAGAACTTACATTAAAGGTATGATCCCCAATTTGAGTACTACCTCTAGGTCGTTCATCTCGATCTTTTCTGGATCTAGACGAGGATGAGACTACGTCTCTTCCTTGTGGTCTATAGTCCGACCTAGTGTTTTCGAACCTGGGGCGGATATCGCGTCCCGAGGGTCCTAAGTAAGGATCGTACCTGTTTTTACCTGATCTTCTATCTGATTCAGGACGTCTGGATCTGGAATGATCTTCATCTCTCGAACGAGCAATGATATCTTCTTCTATTCTGAGTTTAGTACTGTACCTGTTATATACATCGTCCTATGTTGTAGCGGGGAATTCTCTTAGACTCTCCTTAAGTCATCTCGTGGCTTCTGCGCTTTTATCGTTCAGGTTGCTTGCAAATGCCATGGCTTCCCAATTATCAGGTACCCTGGGTAACTGCATTCTTTCTCGTTGAAACCTGTCTACAAACTCACGGAGTAGTTCCGTGTCTCCTTGTTTTATTTTGAATATGTCTTCCATTCTATTCTCAACTTTTTGTGCACCACAGTGTGCTTTTATAAGAGAATCTGCAAGCTCAGCAAAAGAGTCGATAGAATTTTCAGGGAGAAGAGAATACCAGATTAGGTCCCCTTTGGTAAGTGTTTCCCCAAATTTTTTGACAATGACTGATTTAATCTCTTGTTTTGTCAATTCGTTGCCTTTTACCCTAGTAGTGAAAGCAGTCACATGGTCGCGTGGGTCAGTTGTTCCATCATATTTGGGAACGTAAGGCATTTTAAAATTCTTGGGTATAGGCAAGGGTGCCGTACTTGGCTTCCAAGATTGTTGAGAATATCTATGAACATCGATGCCTTTGATGATAGGTGGTACTCCAGGAATTTGTTCGATGCGATCGTTTTGCTCCTTCATCTGTTTCTGCATGGTTAGCAGTAAATTTTTTAATTCTGAGTTATTAGATATAACTGGTCTCGTTTCGAGAGATTTATTAAGAGTATCTCCTCTTCCTGAGTTTGCCAACCCAGATTGAGGATTTTCCATAGTGATGGTGTTATTGGGGGGTGGCGTCAGCAGTGTAGGTAACACTGCCGGTAATCCTCTCGCTAATTCTTGCAAAGCTTGGCTCACATACTCTACAATCATTTTCTTTACACGACCTTATTCCACAGTTTGATCATTATCACCATTGTTGTTATTGGATCTTTCTGGGGATTGTTCCCTCGAACCACGTGGGGTTCCTGAAGGCGATGGAACTGGGGTTCCACTCCTTTGCTGGTTGTTGTCGTTGGAGTTTGACATAATTCAGAGGATATCACTTGAAAAGTAAACAAAGATTATCAGATTCCCGGTAACGGAACCAATTTGTTTAACCAAAGAATTAGACCCTTTGAATAAAGCTTATTTTTAAGATAAATATGGGTTACTGATAATCAAGGTAATGGAAAAAAAATGAATAATAGACAATATTGCAGAAATATAGAAAATCGAAGTTGATTGTATTCGAGAATCAGATGCCTTTACAAGCTGTATTCCCCTCCCTTATATAGGAGATTCTTATAACGTACGACTCTTGCTATGGTTACTCATTAATGACTAATTATGACATTAATGAGGCGTTACAAAGGATAACGGTAATTGGGGTTCGATTACATAACGTTCGAGTAATCAATTGTGGGTCCTTGAATATGCCCGTGGCTTTGTCTAGATTCATTCTGACCGTGCCTCTCTCCCGTTTTGATCAAGTTGAGTTTCCCGTGGCTGATAAGTTCGTGGGTTTACTGAACCGTGCCTCTTTGTACCGTACCTCTTCAAAGAATCACATCCAGCTGTCGCGTTTTCCTGTGTCCACGTGACTGGATGAGTTGTCAAAAGTTGTCTTACGTGTGAAACTCTTTTTTACCAATACACCGAGCCCTCGTCCAAATATACCAATAAGTCTCAAATCATAATACGGACTCGCTCAAGCCTTCGGAACACCCAAAACAAGGCTAAAACTCAAAATTACACCTCAAAACCCCAACAACCAAACTTAGGAACTTTAAGTTTTCTAAACTTCGCTAACAATGCGCCGAACCGACCCATACTACTCGAAATGACACCAAATTTTGCAGGCAAGTCATAAATGACATAACGGAACTATCCCCGATCTTAGAATTCCGTTCGGACCTCGATAACACAAAAACACGTCCAAAACCATAATAGGAACGTAAGGAACTTCTTATTTCAATATTGGGCGCCGAAATGCTCACGGGTCATCAGAAACCCATTCCGAACATACGCCCAAGTCCAACATCATCACACCAAGCTATTGGAGCGGACGAAACTCGATTTCGAAGTCGTTTACCCAAAATGTTAACTGAAGTCAAACCTGGACTTAAAGGCCAACCTTAAGGAACCAATTGTTCCTGTAGCACTATAAACACCTCCGAATCTCGGACCACCAATTCCCGCAAGTCATAAATCATAAAAAGACGCTATGGGAAGTTTTATTTAGGGGAACAGGGTCCGATAATGCAAAACGACCGGTCGGGTCGTTACACTTTTGCTCTTCATCACTCATTGGTGGAACAAACTCGGCCCGAGTAGAAACAATATCTGATGGCCCGAAGCTAGCTGCTCTGGAGCATGAGTGGTGGGTGTCTGGGCACCTCCCCCAGCTTGTGAGGTGTCTAGTGCGGCTGCAACTGAAACCGTCTGGGCCAGGCTCCTGCACATAGTCAAAATCTGGGCTAATGCCTCCTGAAGGCCAGGGATAACAATGGGCGTTGCTTGATCCTGGGCTGGTCCCATCGGCTCAACAACATCTGGTGCCTGATCCTCAACCAAATAAACTGAGGGCTCTACATGTGCTGCTTTGGTTGTAGTACGAGCCATACCTCGGCCTATACCGCGGCCCCGGCCTTTATCGGCCCTAACTGGTGGTACTAGTGGTCATCTTCCTAATCGGGTCGCAAGTGTCCTCACCATCTGTGAGAGAATAGAAGAGTCAAGTTTTAATTTTCGGAAATAAAAAATCCGCACGACAAGAATGCAAGAAAGTGAAGTTTCCTAACAAATCGGTAGCCTCTCGAAGATAGCTATAGACGTCTCCGTCCAACTCCGCAAGACTACTAAACCTACTCATGACTTGTGAGACCTAAGCAACCTAGGGTCCTTATATGAATTTTCATGACCCAAATCCTACCGGAGCCTCGACGACGCCTAACACTACATGCTAGGCAAGTCAGTAGCCACATAATAACTATGCATTTGAATAAACATGGCTTAAAAAACTTAACAACGGTAATATCATAATTATCTAATGAAAATTATAACAATACTGCTATAGCCATTCCCAAAAGCTGGTGTCAACATGTACATGAACACTAATTAGTATCAAAATATAAACCAATATTAATTACAACATAGATACAATGATGACAATAACAATAAATAAGTCAAAAGGAATTACCACAATATAGGAATTTAGACATGCTTTCAAGTATAACAATTCAAGCCCAACATTGATAAGGACATTTCATTTACTAGCTAGCATGGGGAATGAATCTCTATGTCTACATGTCAAATATGCAAGTCAAATGAAGGATTTCACAGTGGTATCCCCAATTGTTCTCGCTCTTAGCATACTCAAGGTGCCTGTCTCAAATGTCCATTTCATCACACACACAATTACTCAGCACTGTATGAGTGTCTGGCATAAATTCCCCTAACCAAAATACGTGTATGTATATAACTGTGTCTGCGCTCACTGCTGTTATGTCTGACTCCAGAGGGTAAGATCCTGCTCAAGTACTAATCAAACGCCAATATGGATTGTTGCAGTGTGCAACCCAATCTAAATAATCATAACAACAATAATAATAGTAATAATAATAATAATAATAATAATAATAATAATATTAATAATAATAATAATAATAATAATAATAATAATAATAATAATAATAATAATAATAAAGTCAACATGGTCTATTGCCGCATGCAACCCGATCCAAATAGCACTCTCAACATGGCTCTAAGGCCCACCTCAGTCATCAACTTCTCAAGTCTCAAGGGCTCACAATCTTATATTACTCAGCCCAACAACACCATATATGAAAAAAATGATAACATTCGATGTAATAATGAATGATGAACAGAGACTGAGATATGATATGCAAATGAAGAATCATGACTTAATGTATAATTACAGCTAAGTCAGATACCCAAAACAACATAAATAGTATCATCAAGTCTAAGTCAGATAACCATATAGCCCAAATATGATTTCTAACATGAATCATAGCTCAGTTAATCTAACAAGTAGGAAAAACACAGATAAAACAAGACATGTGTCACGACCCCAAAATCAAAAATCGGCCATGATGGCGCCTATCGTGGAACTAGGCTAGCCAATAATCACTTATTTACAGCTTCTCTCCAAAATCCTAACCAATTGCAAGCATTTTCATAAAGTATATAGAATTTACTAAATCCATTAGGTAAAATAAATAGTTAAACAGTCCAACCAACCCCAAACCCGGAGCCAATATGTCATGAACATCTAAGAAAAATATGCCAAAAGGTATACTATTATAATACAAAACCTCTGAACGAATGCTAGATACAACAAAGAAGGGAAAACAGAGATGCTGCGGACGCTGAATAGCTACCTCTATATCCCGCACTCCGGCTCCGCACGGAACAGATAGCTAATGCTCGGTATCTGCACCTGAATCTGCACACAGGGGTGCAAGGAGTAATNGCTTAAAACCAACTTCAGAAAATCCTTTGAAAAATGTATTTTTCAACAATTTCAAACCGAAAGATTTAGTATGAAAATGAAATAAATTATAAGTAGCCCATCGGGAAAAAACATGAATCATAAATCTCCCCTCGGACAGAACATCACTCAGCACCTCACAGCCACTCAGTATCAGCCCCTCGGGCAACCTCACTATCACTCATGCCTCCCAATCACTCATCATTCGGCACTCAGCACTCAGCACTCAGTAGGTACCTGCGCTCACTGGGATGTGTACAGACTCCGGAGGGGCTCCTTTAGCCCAAGCGCTAATACCAAGCCACCTCGTGGCGTATCATATCCTCACAATCAGGCCCTCAGCCTCACTCAGTCAGAACCTCTCAAAAGCCCCTCGGGCGTATCAGTAAAACGGGGGTACTAGACCCAAAACATCATTTTTAAATCTCAAAGTAGTGTAAATCAGGCTGAGTTTCGAAAACAGTAAGCACAATGTGATTGAGTGAAATCATCAATAAACAATAAAAAGGCCCCCAAGGGTTCTAAACAAGTCAGCACGAGGCCCCAAACATGTCTTATAGCCCAAATATAGCAATAGTCTTTAGAACACAATTTAACATATGGTTTAGAGTAAAATACGCAACTCAATAGTTGCCGTAGAGAGGAACAAGTCCAATCCAAAAATCAGTGCGCGCCACATACTCATCATCCGACATGTGCGCCATTCTAAAACAGTGAGAAATATGAAGTCCGGGGTTTCATACCCCCAGGACAAGATTTATAACCATTACTTACCTCCACCGGCCACAACACTAATTCGCGATGCTCTTGCCCCTCAAATTGATTCCCGATTGCTCCGAATCTAACCAAAACAAGTTTAACATCATCAATATATGCTAAAGGAACACAACCCAATAAAAAACTATCAATTTACACAAAAATCTCAAAATTCGGCCAAACCCGAGCCCCGAGCCCACGCCTCAGAATTCGATAAATTTACATCACTAGAAACATCGTCCTCCCACGATTCTACACATACCAAGAACACCACAATCGGACCACAATTGCCTACCCAAATCGCCAAAAGAATTCTCCAATCCTCCTCCCATTTTTCCAAATTTTTTTCTACTTTAATCCTTCAAATTACAAGCCTAATCCGAACAAGATAAGATAGAAACGACTTTAATAATCCGGGAACTTACCTCCACTGAAGATCCTCGAATTCTCTCTTCAATTTGCCCTCAAATAAGCTCCAACCGCATGCAAAAATGGTAGAATAACCAAAATTTCGCGGAGGCACTCTTTATACTGTTCTGCCTAGATAATCTGCACCTGCAGACCTTTCTTCGTACCTGCGGACCTGCACCTGCGGTCCCATGTGCGCACCTGCGAAATCCCACTAATAGACAAATTCTCGCACCTGCGATCTCTTCTCCACACCTGCGGCTTCGCAGGCGCGACCAACTCTTTGCACCTGCGGACTCCTCCTGCCTAGCCTCCTTTCGCACTTGCGGCGTCGCACCTGCGGCTACCCATCCGTAGGTGTGGCCACACCAGAAGCTTTACACTAGCAACGATTTACTGCAAATCCCTAAGTTCAAAACTCCGCCAACCATCCGAAATCAATCCCGAGCCCCTCGGAGCCCCAACCAAACATACTAACACACCCCATAGCATCATTCAAACTTAGTTGAGCCTTCGAAACACCAAAAACAACATAAAAACATCAAAATTACATCAAATTTTACCCTATGAACTCTGAAACTTCTAAATTTCGCCAACGATGCCGAAACCAACCAAAACACCTCCGATTGACCTGAAATTTTGCACACACATCCAAAATGACATTACAGACCTGTTCCAACCTTCAGAATCCCATTCTGATCCCGATAGCCTATTTTCCACTGCCGATTGGAAATTGCCAAAAACTAACTTTCGCCAATTCAAGCCTAATTCTACACCGGACATCAAAACTTTATTCCGAACACACTCCTAAGTCGAAAATCACCTAACAAAGCTATCCGAGCCATAAAATCCACATTCCGAGGTCATTTACCATAAGTCAACTCTCAGTTAACTTTTTCAACTATTAGGCTACTTTAAGAGACTAAATGCCTCAATTCTCACCATGACTACTCCGAACCCAAACCAACTGACCCAACACAATATAAACAGGCTAAGAAATATATGATAAAGCAGAAATGGGGGAAACATGGTAAATCTCATGGAACGACCGGCCGGGTCGTTACAACATGATAACAACATAGTCCAAAATTTAACTCAGATCATGATTACCTCGCTGTTCATCCACATGCCATCATCTAACACGTGCGTTACCCCCAACACATCACAAATAACAGGTTACTAGAGATAATTACCCTCAATTCCAAGTTAGAAATGTTACTTACCTCAAAACGTGCAACTCATTACTCCAACAAGCCCTTGCCTCGCGAATCATCCTCTAAGCGTCTCGAATCTAGTCAAAGCAACTTAATACCATCAATAATAGCCACAGGAAATAATCCCGAATGATAAAGCTAAAGTCTTGAATCAAATACGCAAAGTCAACCCAAGCTCGCACCTTGGAACCCAACAAAATTCACAAATTCCAAACACCCATTCAATTATGAGTCCAACCATACTACTTTCATCCAATTCCATCCACAAATCGACCCCAAATCACCAAATCTCACTCTCCAACAACATAGTTTAAGATCTCAAATTTTCACTTCAGATTCACATAAACTAGGTGTAATAATCAATACGCAATCAATATCTAACATCAAAAGTGATTAAACTTCACTTACCTCTTCAATTGCAGCAAGAGGTATCCCAAATATCGCCCTTAGCCGAGCTCCACAAGTCTAAAATAAGAAAAATGACCAAAACCTCATTCTTAACATCTGCCTAGTGATTCTTGCACCTGTGGCTAAATTGGTTGCACCTGTGACGTTGCATTTGCAGTCCAAATTATGCTTCTACGAAAATCACTTAAGTCCCGCACTTGCGGTCCCCTTACAACACCCACGAGACCACTTCTGCGATCCAGACCCCGCATCTGTGGATTCCTAGGCCTCCGCCCACTCTCGCTTCTGTTTCACTTGACCGCATCTGCGGACTCACAAATGTGGAAATTAGCCCGCACCTGTGCTTCTCCCAACTCCAGCCCACCTCCGCTCATGCGGACCCTCACTTCAGAAGCGCAACCCCTTCTGTGAATAACCTTGTGCATATGCAACCTCTCCCCAGCTAAGCCAACCTTGCATCTACGCACAGTATGCCGCACCTGTGGCCAATCCCAGTGCAGGTGCGAAAACACCATAAGGCAAGTTTCCTTTAGAAATTCCACTAAGTCCAAACATGGTCCGCAACTCATCTGAATCACACACGGGGTCCCCGAGACCCCGTCTAATACACCAATCAGTCAAAAAACACATTAGGAATTTACTCTAATCCTCAAATCACATCAAATAACATTAAATTCACGGATCACACCCAATTCAAGCCTAATGAAACTAATGAATTTTCAACTTCTAAAGCTTACGTCGAACCATATCAAATCAACTCCGAATGAACTCAAATTTTGTACGCTACTTCCAAATGACACAACGGACCAATTCCAACTCCCAGAACAAAATTCCAAACCCGATATTAACAAAGTCAACTCTCAGCCAAACTTCTCAACCTTCCAAACCTTCAAGTTTCCAACTTTTGCCAAAAAGACTCAAACCTACATACGGACCTCCAAATCAACACTCAGACATGTGCCAAAGTCCAAAATAACATACGAAGCTATTGGAACCATCAAAACTCTATTTTGGACTCGTATACACAAAATTCAAACTCCGGTCAATTCTTTGCCTTAAACCGTGGGACTAAGTATATTAATTCACTTCGAAACAAATCAAACCACCCCGACAAGTCATACAACTACAATTATACATGGAAGAGGCAATAAATAGGAAAACATGGCTGCAATACACAAAACAACTGGGAGGGTCATTACATAGGGATGGTTGATTTGGTTTCAAAAAGATTTTGGGAGCGGATTGGAACAATCAGTTGATTTGACCAAAGTTTGACGTTTGAGTAAACGACCTCGAATTTGTGATTTGATGATTCCAATATATTCATATAGTAATTTTGAACTTGGGTTTATGTTCAGATTTGGATTTGGAAGTTTCTAAAATATTTTGACTTTATATGTCGAAAATTGGCAATTTAAAAAATTTGAGAGTTCCTAAGTTTGACTGGTATTTGAATTTAATGAGATTTGATTGTGGTTTTGAGACCTTGTACATGTCCAAATTATTGAATTGAACTTGTATTCAAAGTTAGGGTATAATCCAAAATGTCTAAGTATAACTGGAATGCATTCGGTGAAGTTGGAAAGCTTGAAACATAGATTTGATCTTCGATTCATATTTTTGTTGTTGTTTTTTAATGTTCTGAGCTTTGAACTAAGTTTGGATAAGGTATTAGGACTTTTTGGTATGATTGAAGGGGATCCCGGGGGGATCTGCTGAGTTTCAGAGTGATTTCAGATTATTTCGGGGTTGGCTTCAGCTACTAGTTTACTGGTGTCTCTGATATGCTCCATGATCATGGGAAGTGTGCCACGATCATGCAGAGTGTTTTGGAGCTATGATCCTTGTGTTTCGCATTCGCATGTGTGTGTTCTCAGAATGTAGGAAAGCTGGTCAGCATGTTCGCCTGGAGTAGCTTGCGTTCGCGGAGACGAAGAGGCATGTTGGAGGGTGGGCTTTGGAATTCACGAAGAGCAAATCGCGTGCCCATTTGAGGGTGGTATGTTGGTCATCATGTTCATAGGGGTCCTATTGCATTCGTGATTATCAGGCGGTAGGCTGTTGTGCTTTGCAATCGTAGAGTAGTGTCTCATTATCGTGAAGGGTAGTACTGGGCAAAATATTTAAGATGGTATATCAGGATTTTTGTCATTCTCTCATATTTTGAACCTTAGACTTGGAGAGGGTTGATATTTCAAGGAAATTTTCATACAAGGCAAGAGAGTGAGTGATTTCTACTCATCTGCGATTATATTTCAAGAATCTAAATGAATTTTAACCCTTAAATCAAAGATTTAAAGTGTAAAAATTGGGTTTTGGTATGAACTTTAGAGAATGAATTTGGGGATTTTAAACATAAAATTGGAATCCAATTTGGAATCCACTTATATTTGGATTCGTGAGAAGGATGGGGTAAATCTATTGTTTATTATTCTGAGAAGGATTCTCTCTATAAGTGATGTATTTTCTACTTACGGCTTGATTTAGGAGCCACATATATACAAGGTGATGAGCATATATGCGTAGCTAGGTTATGACCATATCTTGTAGAGATTGGCTTATGATATGACTTATTTTAATTATGTGAATTTTTTATCCGTGTTTCATTGATTTTATGACTATGTGATGACTCATAATTATGGCTTAAGCATGCTTAAGGTTATGACTTGTTGAATTTGGCATAAAGGATTTATTTTTCCAATATTAAGCTTTCTTATTATGTTGTAGCCATATTCTTCTCTTATTTGACTCGTAATTTCGTGGTTAAATGACTTAATTTACTCATATTAAATATTATGACTAGACTCATGAATGTTGAAATTGCTCGTTCAATTGTTATGATAAATTGAATTACATGATTAGCTATAGCCATCTTTTAGCTATGTGAGCTTTTATCTATATTTCTATTATTGTGTTCTGATGACTCTTAATTGTATCATCTCATACACATATGTATAAGTGAGAGTTGGATATTGAAAAGAATTGAGAATTTTGGCACCAAGGACATTGTGAGCGGATATTGATTATTGATGTTATTATGATTGGACCAGGTTGCACACTTCAATGGTATTATGATTGAATTGGGTTGCACGCTGTAACATTAATATGATTAGATCGGATTGCACGCTGTAACAGTATTAATAGTGGATCGGGTTGCATGCCACAATAGTACATAATTATAGATCCCTCCCTCCAGGATCAGGTGATTACCCATATTACTTTGGGCCTTGTGAGGGCAAGCACCCAAATTGGTGCTAGTTTGGACACTTGGCCAGTGTCAGGTATATGAATTTGTGCAGTGAGGTATTGGAATCGAATCATGAGCATGCATTTGCATCCTAGACTCATGCAGTGGATCATATATATATACACACACAAATGTTTAATGATTTATTGTCACGACCCCAAATCCTAAACTGGCCGTGATGGCACGTATCGTGGAACTAGGCTAGCTAATAACCATATGTTCATAATTTCTTTCAAAATCCCAATTAGAATCCAATCATTTCATAAATATACAGAGTTTACTAAATAAAGTAGGCCAATAAACAGTTCCACCAACCCCAAAACACGGAGCCAACAAGTCATGAGCATCTAGAAGAATAAGCCAAAATATACTATCATAATACAAAACCTCCGAATGAAAGCTAGATACAACAAGAAGGGAAAAACAGAGATGCTGCGCACACTGAACAACTACCTCTATATCCCGCAAATCCAGCTCCACGCGGAATAAATGGCTAATGCTCGATATCTGCACCTGAATCTGCACACAGAGGTGCAGGGAGTAATGTGAGTATGCCAACTCAGTAGTAATGAAAATAAATCAATTCTAAGCGGCAAGGAAACACATAAAACTGATGCCATCAAATAACAATATACACAGCCTTACTTTCCAATAGTATAACATAGATATATGAAATCATCATGCCTTAAAACCAACTTCAGAAAAATCCTATGAAGAATGTATATTTTCAACAACTTCAAACCGAAAGATTTAGTATGAAAATGAAATGAATCATATAGAGGCCCCTCGAGCAAAACATATTTCCTAAGCTCAAAGTGAAAGTAGTAAAATCATAAGTAGCCCCTCGGGCAAAACATGTATCATAATCAGCCCCTCGGGCATGCCTCACAGTCACTCATAATCAGACCCTCGGGCATGACTCACAGTCACTCATAATCAACCCCTCGGGCATACCTTACCATCACTCGTAATCAGTCCCTCAGCACCTCACAGTCACTCATGCCTCCCAATCACTCGTCACTCGGCACTCTGTGCGCTCACTGGGGGTGTGTACAAACTCCGAAGGGGCTCCTTCAGCCCAAGCGCTAATATCACTCAGCACCTCACAATCAGGCCCTCGGCCTCCCTCAGCAGAACCACTCAAAAGGCCCCTCGGGCGAATCAATATAATAGGGTACTCGACCCAAAACATCATTTTAAATCTCAAAGTGGTGTAAATTAGGTTGAGTTTCGAAAAATAGTATGCACAATGTGGCTGAGTGAAATCATCAACAAATAGTTAGGAAAATAGCAGTAAAAAACCCCCAAGGGGTCTAAACAGATCGACACGAGGCCCAAAACACGGCTTATAGCCCAAATATTTGAACAATCTTTAGAATATAATTTAATATAAGGCTTTGAGTAAAATATGCAGCTCATTAGTTGCCGCGGAGAGGACCTAGTCCAATCCAAAAATCAGTACGCACCACATACTCGTCATCCGACATGTGCGCCATTCTAAAATTAGTGAGAAAATATGTAGTCCGGGGTTCCATACCCTCAGGACAAGATTTATAACCATTACTTACCTCTACCGGGCCACAACACTAGTCCGCAATGCTCTTGCTCCTCAAATTGGCTCCCGATTTCTCTGAATCTAGCCAAAACCAGTTTAACATTATCAGTATATATCAAAGGAACACAACCCAATCGAAAACTATCAAATTATACAAGAATCTTGAAATTCGGCCAAACCCGAGCCCCGGGACCACGTCTCGGAATTCGATAATTTTTACATCACTTGAAACCTCGTCCTCCCACGATTCTACTCATACCAAAATCATCACAATCGGATCACAATTGCCTACCCAAAACCTCAAAAGAAATTCCAATTCTCCACCCCTTCTTCCTAACCTTCTTCTACTTAAATCCTTCAATTTTCAAGCCTAATCCAAACAAAATAGTATAGAAACGATGTTAATAACCAGAGAACTTACCTTCACTGAAGAATCACGAGTTCCCTTCTTCAAATTTCCTTCAAAGAATTCCTCTCGCATGCAAAAATGGTGAAAATGAGAGAATTTTCACGGAGGCCCTTTTTATACTGTTTCTGCCAGCATTTCCGCACCTGCGGAATCCAACTTAACGGACCAATTCCGCACCTGCGACCAATCCTCCACACCTACCGCTTCGTAGGTGCGGCCATAACTTCGCACCTGCGGATACTCCCCTGCCTGGCCTTTTTCGCACTTGCGCACTGCCCATCGCACCTGCGCACTGCCCATCGCACCTGCGGCTACCCATCCGCAGGTGCGGCCAACACCAGAAATCACACTAGCAGCTATTTCTGCAAATTTTCCAAGTTCAAAACCCCGCTAACCATCCGAAATCAATCCCGAGCCTCTCTGGCCCCCAACCAAACATACCAACACACCCCATAGCATTATTCCAACTTAGTCGAGCCTTTGAAACACAAAAAACGACACGAAAACACCAAAATTACATCAAATTCAAGCCTATGAACTTTGAAACTTCCAAATTTCACCAACTACGCCGAAACCCACCAAAACACCTCTAATTGACCTGAAATTTTGCAGACATATTCAAAATGACATTACGAACCTGCTCCAACTTCCGGAATTCCATTCCGACCTCGTTAGCGTATTTTCCACTGCCGACCAGATATCGCCAAAAACTAACTTTCGCCAATTCAAGCCTAATTCTACACCGAACATCACAAAAATATTATGAACACACTCCTAAGTCCCAAATCACGTAATGAAGCTATCCGAGCCATAAAATCCTCATTCCGAGGTCGTTCACCAATAAGTCAACTCTCAGTTGACTTTCTCAACTATTATGCTACTTTAATAGACTAAATGCCTCAATTCTCAACATAACCACTCCGGACCCAAACCAACTGACCCAACACAACAAAATCAGGCTAGCAATATATAACAAATGCAGAAATGGGGAAAACGGGGTAAATCTCACGGAACGACCGGCCGGGTCGTTACATCCTCCCCTTCTTAAACAAACGTTCATCCTCGAACGGGTCTAGAAACATACCCGGAGTCTCGAATAAGTGAGGATATCTGTCCCGGATCTCCCGCTCGGTCTCCCAGGTGGCATCCTCCACCGGCTGCCCTCTCCACTAAATCTTCACTGAAACTATATCCTTAGACCTCAGCTTCCTGACCTGTCGACCTAAAATAGACACTGGCTCTACCTCATATGACATATTACCCTCGAGCTGAACCGTGCTGAAGTCCAAAACATGGGAAGGGTCACCAACATACTTCCGGAGCATCGAAACATGGAATACTGGATGAATACTCAATAAACTGGGAGGAATAGCAAGCCTATAAGCCACCTCCCCAACCCTTTGAAGCACCTCAAATGGCCCAATGAACATGGGACTCAGCTTCCCCCTCTTCCCGAATCTCATAACACCCTTCATGGGCGACACCTTCAGCAACACCTTATCCCCAACCATAAAAGACACATCTCGGACCTTCCGGTCCGAATAACTCTTCTGCCTAGATTGCGCCGTGCGAAGCCGCTCCTGAATCAACTTCGCCTTAATCAAGGCATCCTGAACCAAGTCTGTGCCCAATAGCCTAGCCTCGCCTGACTCAAACCAACAACCCGTAGATCTGCACCTCCTACCATACAAAGCCTCATACGGAGCCATCTGGTTACTCGGCTGATAGCTGTTATTATATGCAAATTTTGCTAGTGGCAGAAACTGGTCCCATGAACCACCAAAGTCAATCACACAAGAACGCAACATATCCTCCAAAATCTGAATGGTACGCTCTGACTGCCCGTCGATATGAGGGTGAAACGCTATGCTCAACTCGACCTGAGTACCCAACTCTCTCTATACGGCTCTCCAAAACTGAGATGTAAACTGAGTGCATCTGTCGGAAATGATAGAAACTGGAACCCCATGCAATCGTACAATCTCCCTGATATAAATCTCAGCTAACCTCTCCGAAGAATAAGTAGTACCAACAATAATAAAGTGAACGGACTTGGTCAGTCGATCCACAATAACCCATATAGCATCAAACCTCCTCGAAGTCTGTGGGAGTCCAACTACGAAGTCCATGGTGATCCACTCCCACTTCCACTCCGGAATATCAAATCTCTTAAGCAATCCACCAGATCTCTAGTGCTCAGACTTGACCTGCTGACAGTTGAGACACTGAGCCACAAACTCCACAACATCCTTTTTCATCCTCCTCCACCAATAATGCTGCCTCAAATCCTGATACATCTTCGCGGCACCCGGATGGATGGAATACCGTGAACTATGAGCCTTTGCTAGAATCAAATCTCGAAGCCCATCTACATTGGGCACGCAAATCCGGCCCTGCATCCTCATGACCCCGTCATCACCAATAACCACATCCTTGGCATCACCGCGACAGACACTATCTTAAAGAACAAGCAAATGTGGATCATCATATTGGTGTGCTCTAATCTGATCGTAAAGAGAAGACCTGGAGGCTATACAAGCCAACACCCGCGGGGGCTCTGATAGATCCAATCTCACCAACCGGCCTGCTAAGGCCTGAACATCAAGGGCTAATAGCCGCTCTGCTACTGGAAGGTAGGCTAGACTCCCCAAACTCTCTAGTCTGTGACTCAAGGCATCGGCCACTACATTGATCTTCCCTGGATGATATAAGATAGTGAGGTTATAATCCTTGAGGAGCTCTAACCATATCCTCTGATGCAAATTCAAGTCCTTCCACCTCAGCAGATACTGCAAACTACGATGATCAGTGAAGATCTCACACTGCACTCCATACATATAATGCCACCAAATCTTCAAGGCATAAACAATTTCAGCTAACTCAAGATCGTGCACTGGATAGTTCTTCTCGTGCACCTTCAACTCTCTGGACGCGTAGGCAATCACCCTACCGTCCTGCATCAATACCGCTCCCAAAACAACTCTAGAAGCATCACATAAACTGTGTAAGAACCCGAACTAGCAGGTGAAACTAGTACCGGAGCTGTAGTCAATGCTGACTTGAGCTTCTGAAAGCTCTCCTAACTATCATTAGACCATCTGAATGGAGCACCCTTCTGGGGAAATCTGGTCAAAGGCGAAGCAATATAAGAGAATCCCTCCACAACAGTAATATCCTGCCAAACCAAGGAAACTCCTAATCTCTGTAGCTGAGGACGGTCTCGGCCAACTCTGCACCGCCTCTATCTTCTTTGGATCAACCTGAATCCCCTCACTAGAGACCACGTGCCCCAAGAAAGCTACCGAACCAAGCCAAAACTCACACTTGGAGAATTTCGCATAAAGCTTCTCCTCCCTCAACCTCTGTAACACAACTCTCAAATGCTGAGCATGCTCTTCCTGAAAGCAGTCGTCGGAATGTCAGAATCCCGAATCCTTAACTGATGATACCCAGATCTCAAATCAATCTTGGAAAACACTCTGGCTCCCTGAAGCTGGTCAAACAAATCATCAATGCGGGGCAAGGGATATCGGTTCTTCATCGTAACCCTGTTTAGCTGCCGATAATCGATACACATACGCATGGACCCATCATTCTTATTCACGAACAATACCGGTGCACCCCAAGGTGACACACTAGACCGAATGAACCCCTTATCCAGGAGTTCCTGAAGCTGCTCCTTCAATCCTTTAGCTCCGCTGGTGCCATAAGATAAGGTGGAATAGAAATAGGATGAGTTCCAGACACCAAATCAATACCAAAATCAATATCCCTGTCAGGTGGCATGCCTGGAAGGTCTGCAGGAAACACATCCGAAAAGTCACGGACCATAGGAACTGAATCAATAGCGTGAGTCTCACCACTGACATCCCCCACAAAGGACAAATAAGATAAACACCCTTTCTCAACCATGCGCTGAGCCTTCATGTAAGAAAATCACCCTGCTAGGCATATACTCGGAAGAACCTCTCCACTCAATCTCGGACGCCCCGACATAGCTAGGGCCACGGTCTTAGCATGACAATCAAGAACAACATGGCACGAAGATAACCAATCCATGCCCAATATCACGTCAAAATCGACAATGATGAGTAACAGTAGGTCCACTCGGGTCTCCAGATCCCCAATAGATATCATGCACGACCAATACACACGGTCCACAACAACAGTGTCGCCCACCGGAGTCGACACATGAACAGAGGTGACTAGAGACTCATGGGGCATATTCAGAAAACTGGCAAAATATGAAGAAACATAGGAATATGTAGAACCAGGGTCAAATAAAGCCAAGGCATCACGGCAACAGACTGAGACAATACCTGCGATCACGGCATTTGAGGCCATAGCATCCGGCCTGGCTGGAAATGCATACATGCAAGCCTGACCTCCCCCTCTAGGGCGTCCTCTGGCTGACTGACCACCACCCCTGGATGCCTGGGCGGGTGATGAAGTGACTGGAGCTGAAGTCGAGGGCTGGCCCCTCTACTTAGAAAATCCACCAGAACGGCGGGGACACTGCCTCCACACGTGCCCGAACCACACTCAAAACAACTCCCTGGAGTTGGAGGCGGGGACTGATAGAAACCCCTAGAACCCGTACGACCACTGGAAGACTCATGCATAGAAGAATCCTGAACTGGGGGTGCTCGAGCTGCACTTTGAGCTGGGAGGGAATCAAATGAAGTACGACCTGACTGAGAACCACGGGGACCCTGCCCCGAAGATGCACCACTATATGCTGGGAGGCCTGAATGAACAACACCTACCCTACTGAAACTAACCCCTGAAGGGAGCACCACTGGAACTGCCCAAACCACGAGGCCTCTTATCCTCCCGCTTCTGTCGGCGAACGGACTCAATATCTCGAGCTATGTCAACAACATGCTCAAATGAAGCACCCGATACTCTTTCCCGAGTCATAAGTAACCGAAGCTGATAAGAAAGTCCATCTACAAACTTTCTCACCCTCTTACTTTCAGTAGGGACAATCTTAAGAGCATGCCTAGCCAACTCGGAGAACCTCATCTCGTACTGAGTAACTGATAACTCTCCCTGGCACAGCTGCTCAAACTCCCTGCGCTGCTCCTCTCTGTGGAACTGAGCAACATATTTCTCCAAAAATATCGTGGAGAACTGCTGCCAGGTGAGAGGTGCTGAACCAACCGTCCTACGCCTCTCAAATGACTCCCACCAGGTAAAGGCAGCACCCGCAAACTGAAATGTAGCAAATGAGACCCCACTGGTATCCAAAATACCCGCGATACACAGTATCCTCTGGCACCTATCTAGAAATCCCTAGGCATCCTCGCCCTCTGAACCGCTGAAAGTCGAAGGCTGAAGTTTGCTGAATCTCTCCAACCTGCGCTGCTCGTCCTCAGGCATAGCAGGGACCACATAATCCTGGACCAGAGCAACTGGCTGAGCTGGGGCTGCTCCCGGTGCCTAAATACCTTGTGCAGCCTGCTCAGGTGCCCGGGAAGCTGGAGTCTGATTACCTCCCCCTGCCTAAGCTGTGGCGGCAGTAGAAGACATGGCGACTGCCTGAGCCAAACTGGTGCATACTGTCAATATCTGAGACAGGGTCTCCTGAAGACCCGGAATAACCATAGGCACTGCTGGTGCCTGAGCCTGTCCCACTGAGACACCATCGACGGGAACCTGATCATGATCGATAGGGGGATCCTGTGGTACTGCCCCGACTACTGTGCAGCTAGCCCCTACCTCTACCGCGGCCTCGACCGGGGCCTCATGCTTTCGCTGGTCTAGCCGGTGACTGGTCACTCTGATCGGTATGGCGTGTCCTCACCATCTGTGAGAGAATGAAACAACGTAAGTTCAGAGTTCAAGAATCAATAGATCAACACAAAAGAGTTCAAGAAAGATAGAAATATTTCCTAAAAGTTCGGCAGCCTCTCAAAGATAAGTACAGACGTCTCCGTACCGATCCGCAAGACTTTACTAAACCTGCGCATGACCGTTGAGTCCTATGTAACCTAGGATCTGATACCAAACTGTCACGACCCCAAATCCTAAACCGATCGTGATGGCGCCTATCGTGGAACTAGGCTAGCCAATAACCACATGTTCACAATTTCTTTCAAAATCCCAATCAGAATCCAAGCATTTCATAAATATACAGAGTTTACTAAATAAAGTAGGCCAATAAATAGTGCCACCAACCCCAAAACCCAGAGCCAACAAGTCATGGGCATCTAGAAGAATAAGCCAAAATATACTATCATAATACAAAACCTCCGAATGAAACCTAGATACAACAAGAAGGGAAAAATAGAGATACTGCGAACGCTGAAATACTACCTCTATATCCCGCAAATCCGGCTCCGCACGAAATAAATGGCTAATGCTCGATATCTATACCTAAATATGCACACATAGGTGTAGGGAGTAATGTGAGTACGCCAACTCAGTAGTAATGAAAATAAATCAAGTCTAAGCGGCAAGGAACACATAAAACCAATTCCATCAAATCACAATATACACAGCCTTACTTTCCAATAGTATAACATAGATATATGAAATCATCATGCCTTAAAACCAACTTCAAAAAAATCCTTTGAAGACTGTATATTTTCAACGACTTCAAACCGAAAGATTTAGTATGAAAATGAAATGAATCATATAGAGGCCCCTCATTCAAAACATATTTCATAAGCTCAGAGTGAAAGTAGTAAAATCATAAGTAGCCCCTCGGGCAAAACATGTATCATAATCAGCCCCTCGGGCATGCCTTACAGTCACTCATAATCATCCCCTCGAGCATGCCTTACAGTCACTCATAATCAGCCCCTCGGGCATACCTCACCATCACTCGTAATCAGTCCCTCAGCACCTCACAGTCACTCAGCACCTCACAGTCACTCATGCCTCCTAATCACTCTTCACTCGGCACTCGACACTCGGCACTCTGTGCGCTCACTGGGGGTGTGTACAGACTCCGGAGGGGCTCCTTCAGCCCAAACGCTAATATCACTTAGTACCTCACAATCAGGCCCTCGACCTCCCTCGGCAGAACCACTCAAAAGGACCCTCGGGCGAATAAGTATAATAGGGTACTCGACCCAAAACATCATTTTATATCTCAAAGTGGTGTAAATCAGGCTGAGTTTCGAAAAACAGTATGCACAATGTGGCTGAGTGAAATCATCAACAAATATTTAGGAAAATAGCAGTAAAAAGCCCCTAAGGGGTCTAAACAGATCGGCACGAGGCTTCAAACAAGGCTTATACCCCAAATATTTCAACAATCTTTAGAATATGATTTAACATAAGGTTTTGAGTAAAATATGCAACTCATTAGTTACCGCGGAGAGGACCTAGTCCAATACAAAAATCAGTACACGCCACATACTCGTCATCCGACATGTGCGCCATTCTAAAATTAGTGAGAAAATATGTAGTTCGGGGTTCCATACCCGCGGGACAAGATTTATAACCATTACTTACCTCTACCGGGCCACAACACTAGTCCGCAATGCCTTTGCCCCTCAAATTAGCTCCCGACTGGTCCGAATCTAGCCAAAACCAGTTTAACATTATCAATATATATCAAAGGAACACAACCCAATCGAAAACTATCAAATTATACAAGAATCTGGAAAATTCGGCCAAACCCGAGCTGCAGGCCCACATCTCAGAATTCGATATTTTTTACATCAATAGAAACCTTGTTCTCCCACGATTCTACTCATACCAAAATCATCACAATCGGATCACAATTGCCTACCCAAAGCCTAAAAAGAAATTCCAATTCTCCACCCCTTCTTCTCAACCTTCTCCTACTTAAATCCTTCAATTTTCAAGCCTAATCTGAAAAAAATAGCATAGAAACGATGTTAATAACTAGATAACATACCTTCACTGAAGAATCACGAGTTCCCTTCTTCAAATTTCCTTCAAAGAACTCCACACACATGCAAAATAGTGAAAATGAGAGAATTTTCACGGAGGCCCTTTTTATACTGTTTCTGCCAGCATTTCCGCACCTGCGGATATTTAGTCGCACATGCGGACCCGCTCCTGCGGTCCCAGGTGTGCACATGCGGAATCCCACTTAACAGACCAATTTCGCACTTGCGACCAATCCTTCGCACCTGCGGCTTCGCAGGTGCGGCCATAACTTCGCACCTGCGGATAGTCCCCTGCCTAGCCTTTTTCACACCTGCGCACTGCCCATCACACCTGTGACATCGCACATGCGGCTACCCATCCACAGGTGCGGCCAACACCAGAAATCACACCAACAACTATTTCTACAAATTTTCCAAGTTTAAAACCCCGCTAACCATCCGAAATAAATCCCGAGCCCCTCGGGGCCCCAACCAAACTTACCAACAAACCCCATAGAATTATTCCAACTTAATCGAGCCTTCGAAACACCAAAAACGACACGAAAATACCAAAATTACATCAAATTCAAGCCTATGAACTTTGAAACTTCCAAATTTCGCCAACTACGCCGAAACCAACCAAAAGACCTCCGATTGACCTAAAATTCTTCAGACATATCCAAAATGACATTACGAACCTGCTTCAACTTCCGGAATTCCATTCCGACCCTGATAGCCTATTTTCCACTGCCGACCGGGAATCGCCAAAAACTAACTTTCGTCAATTCAAGCCTAATTCTACACCGGACATCACAAAATATTCTGAACACACTCCTAAGTCCCAAATCACCTAATGAAGCTATTCGAGCCATAATCCGTATTCCGAGGTCGTTCACTAATAAGTCAACTCTCAGTTGACTTTCTCAACTATTAGGCTACTTTAAGAGACTAAATGCCTCAATTCTCACCATAACCACTCCAGACCCAAACCAACTGACCAAACACAACAAAATCAGGCTAGCAATATATAACAAATGCATAAATGGGGAAAACGGGGTAAATCTCATGGAACGACCCACCGGGTTGTTACATTTATATCATGATTATGAAAAGAATTGAGATAATTGATATTGTATGTCTAAATTCTAGATTTACTGTGCTTCAACTGTTAGATTTGATTGATGATATCATGCCTTATTTCATATACAAATTATATATTCACATGTTTATTGGACTATTAATAAGTTTTAAAGTCGAATCTCATTTCTACTTCTTTGAGGCTAGACTTGATACTCACGAACTATCATGATTTTATACTCATACTATATTTTTGTGTAGGTTCTAAGGCAGGTACTAGTGGTACCCGTCGAGCTAAGTAGGAGTATTTTTTGAGGCTTCATGGTGAGCTGCTTACTTGATACAATCCGCAGCACATGGAGTCCCCTTCCCCTGTTTTACTAGTTCTGTCTATTTTTTTCTCCTGACAGATGTTCTTGTTCAATTGAGACTATATACTCTTGTTAGGTTCTTGTGACATTGTGACAGCGGGCCTTGGGGGAGATATGAGACAATTTTGATTGTGTTTAGATCATGTATGTGACTTATGTACTTCGATGATATTCTGAGACATATTTCGCTTGTTATTTGTATCACATCTCAGTTAATGCCTTAATAAATGAATTCTATCATAGTTGTTGAGTGTTGGCATGCCTAGCAAGTAGGTTAGGTGCCATCACAATCATTGGTGGGATTCTGGATTGTGACATTAATCCTCCTTATCTTTATTGGTACATATATATATCGTGATGTGATAACATTATTGTGTTTATTGTATCATGCATAATGTTGTGAGTTCGTATTTCCCAACACTTTTCTAGGAGTATTCAAAGTGGTGACTTGAGTATTTTACTGGATTATAGTTATGAGATCATTCATTACCTGCATGTCCATGTAGATACTGTTGATGACTACGAAGCTAAGGGATGATGAATTCGTTCGAGTGGGTTCTGTTGTTCAGGTGAACTTCCACAATGCTCGTGGAGTCCGTCATTCCAGCTTTATCTATTCTATGCTATTTATTTCTTTTTAGGGATTTGCATGCCCGATAGTTAAACTCATTCTATTGGATGCTCCATGATATTAGTGCGAAATTTGGACTACAGATAATTAATTTATTGATTATTAGTATTTATGAATTCATTTGGATAACTACATTCCTATTTAATTATTATTAATGTGTTTGGACTTGCACCTATATTCCTCTCAATGGTTTAATAAAGGTTAAGTATAAGAAAACTGGTTTACCTAATAAGTAGCGGTAGTTGGGTGTCAATCGCGTCTAGGGGCAGTTTGTAACGTAACAAAATTGGTATTAGAGTAAAGATTTTAAATATCGAATCATGGAGCAGTGTTTATTTTAGTCTTATTCATGGGCATGTAGGGAGTTCATACTTATGTTCTTGAGACTACTAAGCATTTAAGATATTTTTTCTTCTTTCATTCCTTGATATGCATTGAGATGAATCGAGTTTGACTTTAAAAAATTTCTTTTGCAGATGAGTAGGACACATACATCCTCCTCTATAGGACAATCAAATGCACCTGCTAGACATGGTGCTGGACGCGGTACTACTCAAGGTGGTTGTCAAGCTAGGGCTCATCAAACTAGAGCCCTGACTAGGGCACATGCCGCTTTTCAGCCTGAAGTTAATAGAGCCTAGCTCCAAGCTCTTGTACAGAGCGATTCAGGATGTTCCACCACTACTACCAGCTGTGGTACCTACTATTTTCTTACCTGCAGACGTAAAGGCTAGATTGTTGAATGTGTTGGAGAAATTGGTACCTATTCAGGATGGCTTAAAATTCATCTAGCTACTTCACAAATACAAACACCATATGAGATGGTCCATAAGAAGGTTATTTAGCCAGTAGCAATGATAAGGCAATCCAAAGAGCTTTCACGAGTCCTAAGCCACCAGAGTTTGATGTTATACCGACTTTTATAGAGCCTCAAAAATTCATTGAGCATTGTGAGAAGATACTCAGATTACATTGGTGTTGAAAGAGACTTGTAGTATGAAGTTTGCTACTTTCTAATTTTTAGGATCTGTAGAGTCATGGTGAACTTCAATTTAGAGAGATAGACGGGCAGGGTTACCTCTTATCACTTGGTTGGAGTTTTAATTCATATTTATGGACATGTTCATTACATTGTGTCTATGCGATGATATGAAATGTCGGATCGAGCACTACGCTAGGATACCGTGGCTGGTATAGAGTATGAGGCTAATAGCCTATTTGAGCGTACTTCTTTTTTGGCGAAAAGTATTTTTTTAGGTTAAAATTTTTTTTCCTAAAGTTAAGGTGTTTGGCTAAGCTTTTAGAAGAAAATAAAAAATACTTTTTAGTAAAAGCAGAAGCAGTTTTTGCGAAGCAGAAAAAGCAACTTTCTCGAAAAATTTACTTAAAAGCACTTTCAAAAAGCTTGGCAAAACTCTAATTGCCGTTTAAAAGTGTGTACTCCTTTGTAGTTGATACTTCTGACAGCGTTTTCGGGCTACATGGAAAATTTTATCAGAGCCTTGACTTCTCCAATGGATTGAACTGTGCGAGAAGGCCAACAACAATCGATCCGCCTCTAGAAAAGACCAATGACACAAAGTTGGAGATGATAGATTTCTGTTGCCGAAATGGGACAATCTTTCCACCTGCCATGGACCCAAGCAAGTCTGCCATGGATCTCAATCGCTCCTTGTTCACTCCTCCTCAGAATTGGATGATTGAAGGTAGACTGAATCCGGATTATAAATATGGACCTCCAGTCCATGTAATCCTCAACCAGTTTCCTGATCCTAGTGGATTGCTACCCGATACAATAACATTTTCAAGCTAGACAAAAGGAGCAAGCCCTAAATGCTGGGTATCTTTTTCTGCTTTCTACAATGATTCTATCATTCCTTGTCCAACATGCTCCTGTGGTTGCCCTTGTTATACCTCTCAGACATGTAGTACAAAAGCTCCTGCTCTTCTCCTACCATCTCAAGCTCTTCTGGTCCCATTTGAAAATACAACCAAAATGTCCCTTGCATGGGTTAATATTAATCATCTTCCAGTTTCGAACCCACTGCCATGCGGAGATAATTGTGGTGTCAGCATCAACTGGCATATATTCAGACTATAGTGGTATGGTCTACCAGGATCACCCTCTTTAACTGGGATGATACTTTTTTTTGTTGAATGGTTCACTGCGGTGCAATTGGCCTGGATAAAGCATCCCCTGATTTTGATGCGGAGTATTCCTTCAATGGAACTATATTAGATGGAGTTAACAATACCTTGTTCATGCAAGGCCCGGAGGACTTGAACTATCTAGTATTAGAAACAGATGGAGCTAATCCAAAGAAAGATCCCCGAGTACTTGGGAAACAACAATCAGTAATCTTATTCACAAAGAAGAATATCCCTGGCATCAACATTCCTGGCGGTGATAGGTTCCCAACAAAGGTATACTTGCTTTAATGGAGAAGAGTGCTCATGGCCAAAGATACCCCCAACAAGCAGCTCATCTAGGAAGATATCTTCGTTTACTGTCACCACTTCCATACTAGCACTTGTGGTTTTTATGTTGATGCGACAACAACAGTGAAATGCGACGTTTTATATCTATTCCATACCTGCCAATTGATTCATTCTTTAGATGATGCAACTAGGTTTAATGTTGGTGAAACAGTCTTCTAATAAGTTTATCAAATTATGTTAATGTGTTCTCGGGAACAAGATCTTTTCGGCAGGTTTTGATTTCTTTTTCTAGACAACATATACGTTAGTTTCTGCTAGTGGGCAAATATGAATACATCCATTTGAATAAAAAAATTAATCATCTAAACCTAAATTGCTGCTCACCAAAAGTTTATTTCAAAAAGAGCTTTTTAGAAAAGTACTTTTTAAAATAAGTAATATTAGAAGCACGGCCAAAGATGATATAGATCAATTTTTATTGGGTAAGTGATTTCTATCCATTATAGATCAATTTCTATGATTCCAATCCTCAATCCAACCTTTAATTTCGAAAATTTTGGGTAGAAAATGGGAAGAATGGGATGAACTTCATAGACCAAATTATTGAGTTTTGATTGGGTTTTTGACCTCCGATTTGAGAGATTTTCATATGTTTAGACTTGTGAGTGAATGGGTGTCCGGAAAATATAATTTTTACCCGATTCCGAGACGTGAGCCCGGGGAACTTTTTGGGCGAATTTCCTAATTTCGCGTATTAGCTTCGGACTGACTAATTATTTTGTTTCCTTGTGATGATATTTACTCTATGCAATCGAATTGTCTAGATTTGGG
>MDKI01167489.1:0-46655 GCA_005239505.1 Nicotiana paniculata
GGGTGAGTTTCAAATAGGTTTGGGTTGTGTTGCGCTCGTTCTTTCTTATGCTTCGACGTCGTTCCTTCAAGCATAAATGATATCATATTGAACAAATGAGTTCCGATTTCCGTATCATAATTACGAATCCGTAGCAAAAAGAATCATCGAATTTGGACATCGTATGAGGATTTTATGGTCATTTTACTAAGATTGCCATATTTTTCAGGTTAATTACGAAATTGCCACTTCGGCGTATTAAAAATCTGCACTATTTGCAAATATTAAAACCTACATATCTCCTTCATTATAAGGTCAAATTGAGTGATTCAAAAGTCTAAGTTGACTAGAATTTCACAAGGAATCCATTGGATATATAAAAATCGAGTTTCAAGATCTTTTGGAATGAGAAACGAGACAGAATAGCTGGCAAAAAAAATATAAAACGGACAGACTTCTTCTTCTTCAAATTTTCGAACTCCACAGCCCTAGGAACGAATGTTTTCACCAAATATCACCCCCAAGTCATAGGTAATCAATTATAAATTTTATTCTTTCAATTACTCATTATTTTTCATCACTTTTAAATCAAAAACTAAGAATTTTCATGGTAAAAATTGAGGGTTTGGGTAAAATTAGGGGATTTTGTAAAAATCGAATCTTTACCTCAAATTGAGGTCGAATTTTGAAATTAATTGTATATTTGGGTTTGTGGATGAATAGCTAAACGTAATTTGGTCCGAACCCCGAGTTTAGACCAAGCGGGCCGGGTCGGGTCGAGTTTTTACTTTTTTTGAGAAAACTTAGAAAAAATTATAATTTTCAGTAAAGTTAGTTCCTTTAGCATTAATTAATTATATTAAGTTAATTATGGTTAGATCGGAGTGTATTGGAGTTGAATTCAAAGGGAAAAGTTATAATTGAGCAGTGAGTGGTCTGCGAATTTGAGGTAAGTATTTGGTCTAACTTTGACTTGAGGGAATAGGAGTCTCCACTTGCTTGCTATGTGAAATGCATGTGTGTGGTGTATAGGTGAGGTGACGAGTATCTATGCACCACCGAATGGTCTGTTAAACATGATCCCTTCCCCGTTCCCAAGTTAATTGATTCCTGGCTTAATTGTTCTATGTCCATTATTGTTTCTACGATTACTTGGCCTTATTCCATTGTTGTTAAATATTGTTGTGGTTATTTTAGAAAGAGCATTGGTTGTTTATTTGGTTCCCTTGTGGTACAAAACGGTTGAGTAGTTTGACATTGTTTCTAGGAGGCACATATATATTTATGTTCCTATTGCTTTCATTTTTTATAATATTGAGGAAGTTATGAGAATTGTTGATTAACTGTCTTAGAACTGTTGAGGTTTACGTGGCTATTTGATTTCAATCGATTATTGCCAATTATTGTTGCAAGTGTGTTAAAAGTGTTAGTTGTTCTCTTGATTCTATCATAGTACATAAAAATTGAGTTGGGTTGACAGCATTACGGTGATTACATATATTCTGCTTGGTTTTATTGTAAAATGATATTGGTTGAAGCTTACGAGCTATACTGTTTTCTGTTTGCAATTGTTGAAATAAATGTGTTGTGAAAGGCTTGGCCTGAACTGTGAAAGTTTTTGATGAATAAACAAAATTGATTGTGATAAGGGTGGATAATTGATGGTGATACGGGTGAATAAATTGATTGTGACATTGTGAATAGGTGGGATCGGGTTGCACGCCGCAACAAGACAATGATAAGGGGAATATACATGTTTTACTGTTCATAAAATAAAGGTTGGAACACTCGTTGTTTTATTGTCATTATTTCATATTCTGCTTTTACTGTTATTTACAGTGAAACTTGTTCTGTTTATAATTGTCGAGACATAAATATTGTGAACGGCTTTGACCTAGATTGTGAAATTTATGAATAAATTGATATGAGATGTCTGGTGTGAGCAGGTTGCACACCGCAACAAGGAGTGATAAGGGTGGACAAGTGGGATCTGGTTGCACACCGCAACATGAGTAATAATGGTGATATATTTAGGAAGGAGCAATAAGGGCGGACACATGGGAGCAGGTTGCACGCTGCAACAAGGAGCAATAAGGGAGGACATTTATATTTCTATTGAATTTCAAAGAAAATAAAGATTTGAAAAGCTTAAATGTTTATTTTACTATTTTTCATATTTTTGGCACTACTTTTATTTAAAGTTAAAGTTTGAAAACTTGAAATTTTTTTGAGAATTGGTTATAGCTGAGGCCTGAAAAAGGTGACTGAGTTATTTCATTGTTGTTGTAGTACTTAATTATTTGTTTAGATTTCCTTCTTGCTTTATATTTATTGTCTCACTTATATTTTTCTTGTTCGTGTAGAATTGTTTTATTGTGTTATTGGATATATTATTGTCACAGGTTATATGTTGTTAATGCCCCGTTGTAGCCTCGTCACTACTTCGTTGAGGTTAGTCTCGGCACTTACTCAGTACATGGGGTCGGTTGTACTGATACTACACTCTGCACTCTTTTGTGCAGATCCAGGTACTAGCCAGCAGTAGAGATTTTTAGAGCATCCATCAATTTATTCGGAGACACGAGGTATATCTGTCGGCGTTCGCAGATCCCGAGAGTCTTCTCCTATTTTTATAAAACTGTTTTAGTATATTCAGAACAATTACACTATTTCTTTCAGCCCGATATTTGTAGTATTCTATTATATGATTAGTTTGTGGTTCATTTTTATTCAATTGTTTATTATTGTATCTTTGAAAATCATTTAAATTAAGTTTACTTTAAATTTATTTATTGATGCTTAAGAAAATAATCAAAGGAAATTAGCTATTCGAATTCTAATATTGGCTTGCCTAGCAAGTGTGGTGTTATGCGCCATCACGATCCCTAAGGTTGGGAATTTGGGTCGTGACAGCCTGGCATGTAGCCACGCTTGAGTACTTCGTGCTTTTGTGTTCTTTTCTCATATTATTTACCTCTTTTTGTGCAACTTTCATTTGTCTTGTCTTCCGGTGCTCCTACACATAAAACAACATAATTTAGCTCAAATGTCGCACAATTAACCACTAAACTAACAATATGTAAGGCGAGTAAAAATATAACATTTGGCCAAACATTAAATATCTAAATGTAAAAGTTCTTCATTCTCACCCCAATCATCCAAATAAAGTATTCAAGTAATGAAATTATTATAAAGGAAATGCAACGGAGATATTAATATGGCAAATAAGAAGTAGCAATAGTAAAACTATGTCCAAATAGAAAATATTTTAACAGTAATTTAGTAACTAATATTGAATATATGAGATAATATCTAAAGGGTAGAGTATTGAACTTATTACTATTGGTATATGGATAATGAAGTTAATATAAAGTATACAAAAATTGGGTTTTCGAATATCCAAACATCCGAAGTACCAAATACAATAACTAAAAATTTAAAAATTAAATCTAAAATCCAAACCAAAAATTTAAAAAATTCCGATTTCGATTTGGATTTTGGATTTGCCCAAACTATACCCGCCACTGCACCCAAGGATCCTTTTTAAACAGAAAAAAAAAAGTTTCAATTACATTGAAAATATAAAAGAAAAAAATTGGATGATTTCTACTGATATCATTAAACGATAAGTGTTGGCGGTCACTCAGGAATTTTTTGATTGGAGAAATTAGAAAAAATAATCTCGACATAAAATTATATATAAAATAATGTAATTTTTTATTCAAAGTATTAGGTAAAAGAAATTTTTGCATAATAAATTCAGCGTTTGGTTAGTAAAATTAAATAATACTCGTTATTTTAGACATTAAAATAGCATACCTAAGATGTCAGTTATTACTTAGTTTTATTTTTACCAAATAACTTTATCTCTTATTCTTTTTGGAAAAAAATTAATGTCAAGAATTGTTCAATTTTTGCTTCGTTGACTAGAGGCTTCACTTTCAACCAATAGATTTAGAGTCTGTTTTTAAAAATTTCATTCAAATCACTCACAAAATTTAAAAATAATCCAAAATAATATTCATATCCAAACACAACTCTAATTTTCAAATAACATTTTCACTTAAAAAGATTTCACTTTCTTCTTTTTTAGAATTTACAATTCTTATGTCCAAACGCCTACTTAGATAAAGCAAATGAAAAAGAAAAGAAGAACATAATCACCAAAAGAGAAAGGGATGGAGTGGAGACACAGAATAAAATGAAAAGACAGAAAAAAGAATAAAGAATCAGAAAAAGGAAAACCTGAAAATATCGCCAAGAACATGTACTCATAATTGACTGGCCGGACGGTAGATATTCGTTGTCGGCCTTTTATCTCGTGGCGGACACGTTATCATTCGCCCTCGGCCTAATTGATACTTAGTTAATGCATAAGTATTTACGGTGCGAATTTAGATTAATTGATATAGCCATCGTAGGAAACTCTAACAATAATTTCTTTTTCACTAACAATTCTTTTTTTTTTAATTACGAATATCCAAACAAAACTTTCTCTCTTAAACTGTTTTAATTTAAAATCTGTTGAGTCAATAAATATGTCGTGATTCAATTTGTTCATGTTTAATTTTAAGGTGAGTTAGATCACTATAGGCTAAACAACGAGCTAAAATCCTTTCAACTCAAAACTAACTTTTTTCTTTTGCTATTTTTATAATTTGTTTAACGAGGAAATAGCATGTCACGACCTAAATTCTAAGCTGGCCGTGATGGCGCCTATCTTGGAACTAGGCTAGCCAACCATTTCAGATTATCAATATATCCCATAATTTCACCAAAATTTAGCAGATTTTAAAAATAGGAGAATGGGATGAAACAACTACACACTTTCCCAAAATCCGGAATCAACTGTCATGAGCATCTAAGACTGAAAATAAAATGTACAACAGTGACTTGCTACAACAAAAGTCTGAGGTACAAAAGACCAAAAGAAACTACAAACTGAGGGAAGGAAATGAGGTGAGCTGGGGACGCTGAGCAGCTACCTCAATCCCCGAACAACTCCAAGCTCGTCCGAAAATTAACTAGCGAGATGGTCTGGTACCTGGATCTGCACACAGAGGTCCAGGGAGTAACCTGAGTACGCCAACTCAGTAAGTAATCAATGTAACTAAAAACTTGAGTGTAGTGACGAACATTTAAATCATGTAAATCCATATAATGAACAACAGTGGAAATGAATAAATCAAGTCAGAAAACTACAATTCCGAATATTTCATAAAAATGCCGGTTCCCACTTAAAAATCTCGTAGGAAAACTTTTATCCAACATTTATTATCAGAGGCTCAGTGTAAAGAAGAGTGAAAAACAACATTTTCATAAAATATAAGCCCCTCGGGCACAATATCACTCACAATAAAGCCTTTCGGTCACTCGTGACTCCACTATCAGTATCTCATGCTCTCACTTAACAATCGTACTCAGCAAGTACCATGAACACACACAACTGCCGCGGCGGGCAGCCCGCTCCACTACATTTATACATACATATATATTTATACCGCTGCGGCGTGCAACCCGATCCATATATATAACATATATTGTTGCGGCGTGCAGCCCAGTCCATATAATAGTCGACTGCGCTCACTGGGGGTGTACAGACTCCTGGAGGGGCTCCTTCAGCCCAAGCGCTATATTTGTTGCGGCGTGCAGCCCGATCCAATATGTATATTGCTGCGGCGTGCAGCCCGATCCATATATAACATATATAACTGCGGTGTGCAGCCCAATCTGTATATATATAGTCTATATTGATGCGGCGTGCAGCCCGACCCACATATAATATATAACATATATATTGTTGCGGTGCGCAACCCGTCCCATAACTATCCTCATATACTCGGCGCTCGGCCTAACACATATATACTGTTGCGGCGTGCAACTCAATCCATAGCTATCCTCACATGCTCGGCTCTCGACCTGACTCAGTCACCCTCACAAGCCACTTGGGCAATTCATCTCGACTCACGGGACTCAACCCAAAATACTTTTCAGAGTTTTCAAAGCCATGTGATAACAGTGAAAATAACAACATGTAGGAAACAATGGGTGAGTTCACAATTTACTAACAGGATAGTGGTAGAATAGTGTAAAAGTAACCCCTGAGGGTCTAAACAGGTCGGCACAAGGCCCCAAACATGGCTCACAACCCATTACAGGTATAAACTTCTAAAAGACATGATGTCGTAAGGTTTCAAATCGAATACGCGTCTTAATAGTCGCTATGGGACATACCAAGTCACAATCCCTATCGATGCACGCCCCCATGCTCGTCACCTAGCATGTGTGTCACCTCATTTATCAACACAATATCAAATAATGGGGTGTCATACCTCAGGTTTAGAGTTACAATTGTTACTTACCTCAAAACAGCCCAAAAGCTACTCCGCGATGCGCTTGCCCCCTCGAATTGGCTCCCAAATGCTCTAAATCTAACCAAAACCAGATTAACATCATCAATATACGCTAACGGAACAAAACCCAATCGAAAGATACAAATTTTAACACATTTCTCGAAATTCGGCCAAACCCGAGCCCTGGGCCCACGTCTCGGAATTCGATAAAATTTACATCACTAGAATCCTCATCCTACCACGATTCTATACATACCAAATACACTAAAATCAGACCACAAATTCCCACTCAAATCCTCAAAAGAAAATTTCAAATTCCATGCACCTTTATTCCTCAAATTTGGGTTTAATTTCAAAAAGTTTCCGGTTTAATTACTTAGAAAACGATATAGAAACGAGTTATGAAGTTGGAAACCTTACCTCCAAGAGAGACCCTTTGATTTCTTTTTCAAACCCTCTCAATTAGCTCTCAACCCGCTTGACAATGGAGGAAAATGATGAAAAATTTCGCAACAATGGGCTTTACAACATTCTGCCCAGCACTTAAAATCCCTTCAGTGCGATCGCGACTCTAGCCACGCGATCGCGATGCACAGACCAGCGAACTCGATGCGATCGCATACCAATACACGCGATCGCATAGAACAACTCTCCACCCCACACACGCGGCTCAGAACCTCTACGCGTTCGCACCAACACCCACGCGATCCCACTGCTTTACCTGACCAACCTATGCGATCGCAATCCTAACCACGCGATCGCATAGAAAAAATGCTTGCCCCACTCTTTTACTCTACGCGATCGCGGATGAATCCTATCACTCCCAAACTATTTACCAGATTTACCCATTTGGAAATTAATTACAACTCCTGCTTAGGCAATCTAAACTTATTAACCGTAAATTCACTTGTCTTTTCCCTTTTAATTTGTTTTAAGTTTTTACCTAGCGTGAGGGGAAAATTGAAAATACAAATCTTTTTTTCGTTCTGTTTTATTCTATGACTTGAATTCCAAGACTTCTGACTTCTGCAAAACATTAGTCTGCCATTGGAGGACCTTGAAGCTTTGAAACTCATAAATTGGGTTTGTTGAATCTGTGGTTATTTTGATCCAATTCTGACCGGCTATGTTCGAAATATTAATTGGAGGATGTGGCTATATTCTAAATCAATTTGGTAGAGATTTTAGAGTAGATTTTTAAATTTTGGGTTGAAATTGAGTAGAACGGTAAAGAAGACAGATTTGTACTGTATAGTAAAATGGTGTATTGTATTCTATATTGGTATATAATAATTAATTCAAGAGTATATAATTAACTACAATAATATACTACTAATTTTCTTGAAGGAAAAAAACCAATCCTCTATGTACCAAAATAATATATTATAAACCATTTTGGTTAATTCAGTAGTGTATAGTTTATTGCATTGAACTGGCGAAGAAGAATGTATATTGTATACCAAAATGATATACTATATACTATTTTGGTATACAGTTCATTCCAATGATATACTATTATAGTATGCTATAAAATATAAAGGTATACTCTTACAGTTAGGTCTTTTTAGAATTTTTTGAAATTTTTCTCGACAACTGATATTATTTCAGTTTAATAATTGAATTTAAAAAAAAATTAACTCTTTGCGTACAATTGTATACCCTGTTGGTATAGCTATATGCTATACTGGTATCATATGTTAGTTAATTTTTTTGATTGTATTAGCTACATTTAATTGGTATACAATTTGATTTTTCTTTAGTAATAGTATAAAGAAAAGAATAATAAAAAATAGTGAAAACAGTAAATGTTATCTTCAGGACAATGAGGATGCCTGATGAGTGGCGGATGAGTACAATGTTTGCGGTGTACAAGAACAAAGAGGATATCCAGAATTGTAACAACTATAAGGGTATCAAGTTACTAAGTCATTCCATGAAAGTGTGAGAGAGAGTGGTGGAATGGAGGATAAGGAGGGCGGTGTATATATCGAAAAACCAGTTCGGGTTCATGCCGGGTCGTTCTATTATGGAAGCTATCCACCTTATCAGGAGGTTGGTGGAATTATACATGGATAGGAAGAGGGATTTGCATATGGTGTTTATTGACCTAGATAAGGCGTATGACAAGGTTCCTAGGGAAGTACTTTGGAGGTATCTGGAGGTGAAAGGTGTGTCGGTGGCTTACATTAGGGCGATAAAAGATATGTATGATGGAGCTATGACGCGAGTTAGGAATGTGGAATCAGAGCCTTTTCCGGTTGTTATGGGGTTACAACAAGGATCTGCGCCCAGCCCGTTCTTATTTGCTCTGGCGATGGATGCACTGACACACCGTATCCAAGGAGAGGTGTCATGGTGTATGTTTTTCGTTGATGATATAACTATGATTGATGAGACGCGAGGCGACGTGAATGGGATACTGGAGGTGTGGAGGCAGGCACTTAAGTCTAAAGGTTTCAAGTTGAGTAGGACTAAGAAGGAATACGTAGAATGTAAGTTCAACGACGTGACATGGGAAACAGGTGTGGAAGTCAGGCTTGACTCATAGGTCATCCTCAAGAGAGAAAGTTTAAAGTACTTAGGATCAATTATCTAGGGAGATAGGGAAATCGACGGGGATGTTACACACCGTATTAGGGTGGGGTGGACGAAATGGAGGTTCGCGTCTGGATTCCTGTGTGACAGGAATGTTCCACCGAAACTCAAAGGTAAGTTTTATAGAGCGGTGGTTAGACTGGCCATGTTGTATGGAGTTGAGTGTTGGCCAATCAAGAATTCGCATATCCAGAAGATGAAAGTAGCAGAAATGAGGATTTTGAAATGGATGTGTGGGAACACTAGGTAGGATAAGATTAGTAATGAAGATATTCAGGAGAGGGTGGGAGTGGCTCCCGTGGACGACAAGATACGGGAAGTGTGGCTTAGATGGCTCGGACACGTGTGGAGGAGAAGCCTAGATGCACCAGTTAGGAGGTGTGAGCGATTGACTTTGGCAGGTACGAGAAGAGGCAGAGGGCAGCCTAAGAAGTATTGGGGCGAGGTGATTAGACAGGACATGTCGCGACTTCAGATTTCCGAGAACATGGATCTTGATAGGAACATGTGGAGGTCGAGCATTAGGGTGGTAGGCTAGGGGTAGTCATGAGTTCTTCCCTCTTTGTACCGGATAGTCTAATAGAGTTTTGTTTAAGTTTGTTAGCGGTCTATGTTGTGTTCACATTGTTATTTTGCATAGTTTTGTGTTATTGCCATTTCATTTATTCGTTGTTGTTATTTTCTTTCTGGCATCTTTTGTTGTTACATGACTTTTCTTTTGTTTCTTTTATGATATTATTGTCTCTCTTGTTGAGCCGAGAGTCTCCAGGAAACAGCCTCTCTACCCTTTTCGGGATAGGGGTAATGTCTGCGTACACTCTACTCTCCCCAGACCCCACTAGTGGAATTTTACTGGGTATGTTATTGTTGTTAGTGAAAACAGTAAATAAAATTAGATTATGAAGAGAAAAAGAATATAAAAAAAAGAAGTTAAATGAAATTAGAAAAGGAAAAAAGAAAAAAATAAGAAGAAAACGAGAAAAAAGAAAGAAAAAAGGGAAAAAGAAAAGAAAAGAAGCATAAAAATAAAAAAGAATTGGAGAATAAAGAAAAAACTCCCCACAAAAACTATTATGAGTAGGAAATGTAATGAGTTTGATGGGTAGAAAAACAAATGGATAGACAAAGGTAAATAGTTTTGTTTTGGTGGGCAAGGATGTCATTCTCCCTTTTTAATAGACTCTCGCAGTCCGGTGCCCGAATTCCGCTATAGCAGGAATTTAGTGCACTGAGTTGTCCTTTACAAGGAAAGAAGGTTTTTCTTTACAAAAAGAGAAAATATGTGAAAGCATTGAAAAAAATATACATAGCAAACCAAGTAAAACATATTTTTTTCTATATAAACCAAATTGATCCAAACAAAAATATATTTAGGTGGCTCAAGTTGACCTGAGCTTTTGAATGAACTAATATTAGTTGTTCTCGATTTGACCAATTAAAGCACATCTTCATAGGCCCAGTTTAATAAGTTGGGTAATGGGCGTTTTAGGAGTAGCAGATGTCGAAACTAGTTTTGAGGCCCAAAATCCAAACGAAAAAGAAATGGGAGAAATTCAAAAATAGCCAGATTTACAAGTGGTTATTTAAAAATAGCCACAATTTCAAAAGTAATCAAAATTTAGTCACTTTTTATGTAAAGATAAATCTGAACGAAAATACTGTTTAAAATCCGGAAAATACTCCAGTATAATATACTGGACTTTCCAACATAACATACTGGAGTTCCAATATAATATATCAGTCCAGCATAATATGCCGGAAGTTCATACACAGGTGCACCGATCTCCAGTATATTATACTGAAACTTTCCGTGTTGCAGCAAAATAGTGACGATTTTTCAATGACTTCACAAACGCTAGCTATTTTTGAATGACCAGTGCAGAAACTGGCTAGCCCGTGCTATTTTTACGAAGGGATTTTTTCATTCCTATACACTATTTAAAACCTTATTACGAAAAATATTCATGTGGCAATGATTTACCCGACCTAAACACATTTTAGTTACAAAACATACACAATCCACCTTAAAAAATTCTCAATCTATTATTTGTGCCTTCAATCAAGAGATTTAATTACACTTTTTCCTTTTTTCTCTCCTCTTTCCCGTCTTCTCTCCTAATTGAGCTAATATTTAGGGATTTAATTACAGAAATTTATGAAAATTTTCACTGATGATGAACAAACTTAATAAAGATGTGTAACACCTAAAGAGAAACGCCAAAAAGAAAAGGAAATCTAAAAATACCTTCCGATATGGGCAGCAAAAGCTAGGAACAAATCCGTCAGTAGAGACCATAGTTCTCAATTAAAATTTTATACCAGCAGAAAAACAGAACAATTAAAGATGCAAAAGTTCCACGAGTAAAATTGTACCTTGATACAAGTCCTTACACTTGATTTCAAACCGGTTCAAACTAACCTTGCACTCTAAGCATACTTTTATATAATATGTTATACAATATGTCTTTTGTATATTTTGTATTTGATTTATATATAGTAAAAATATATTTCATACAACTAATTATATATTATATAACTTATCTACAATTTATCTATAACTTTTATACATTATTTCTATATAGTTAAATACAACTATATTTAAATATAATTTTTATACGAATTTTATACAATATATTTTTTGTATATTTTGTATCTGATTTATATATAGTAAAAATAAATTTCATACAACTAATTATATATTATACAACGTATCTACAACTTTCATACATTATTTCTACCCAGTTGTATACAACTACAATATCATACAACTTAAATATAATTTTTATACAATGTTATTCAACTTTCATACAATATTTAAATTAAAAAATATGTATAAACAACAGAATATAATTTTTCTACAATTTTACTACAACTTTAATACAATTTCGTAAGTATAATGTATGTCATGTCTTCTTCTTCTTCTTCTTCTTCTTCTTCTTCTTCTTCTTCTTCTTCTTCTTCTTCTTCTTCTTCTTCTTCTTCTTCTTCTACTTTCAATTTGAAATTCAGCCAAAATCAAGTCTAAGCTTCACCAAAACACCTTCAAAATTGAGATATAAACTCCAAACAATATTCTTAATTGTTTGCAACAACATCCAATCCAAACAAATAATGGTTTTTGAAAACCCAAATTCGAATTCAAAGGTTCAAAAAACTTTTTAATGATTGTCAATGGTAGAATTGATGCTCTCTTACTGGAATTAAGGCTGATCTTTGAAAATATTTTCTTCTTCATTGAAAGTTAAGCAAGCAACATGCGTTAATGGAGGAATGTGGTAGAGTATTTAGAGCTTGAATCTATAAAAATGGAGAAAGATTTTTGAAGAAAAGTGAAAAAATATAGAGAAATTTTTGAAGAAAAGTGAAAAAATATAGAGGAATTTTTGAAGAAGAGCAAAAACAGGTGTTAATGGAGGGAGGTACTGAAGATACGTTGGGGAGTGGGGGTGCGGAGAGAAACGTGGGGGAGAGGGATATAGACATTAGAATGATTTTAGGATTTAATTATTATCATTAAATTCTTAATAATATACATAATTGGTAATTTTTTATATATTATATTATTAAATTAAAATTTGAATAGGGAGAATAACAAAGTTTGAAATAACGTATAGAAGTGTGAAAATTCCTTTTTACGAAAGAAATGGGAAGGACTGTTATGGGCTGGGCCTATCGTAATTAACGGGAACATGTAAGTGGATAAAACAAGACGGCCATCGGCCACAGGCAAAATTTGGACATTTATTTGATTGACAGTTGAAATTTTTTTTTAGGGAAAATGACATTGTATAGCCGATCTCATAATAATAGTCGAATATATATATATTATATACAAAACTTATGCAACTATTATACACTTTCGGTTACCGAATGAAAATAATTTTTGAAGTTGAAGTCTAAGATATGTATTTGAAAGTCGATATTGTATTTGAAATAAATTAATCGAAGTTTTATGAGAATTATATCCACTCCATTAGAAATAATTCCCAAATAAGTTATTCAATCTAAGTATGAAGAATGTAATACAAATTCAACTAATCACTGCAACAACGACAACAGCAAATGCATTAAATCGAAATTAGTTAGTTTCAACTAAGTGTATCCTCTATATTCTTTTCATTCGGTCCATTTTCTTCAACACTCAATAATTTACCATTTCTAAGATAATTAAAAATTCTCTAGAACTAGAGATTTTATAAATGTCAAACTTATTTATTTTAACCCTTTTAAAATATTTTTGTGAAATTCAACCACTCGCTACATTACAAAAATTATTTTTTGAAAAAGGAAATATGTGCATCATATCCAATGTTTAAGATTATATACGGTAGAAATCAGGGCTGCCCGATTTTACTATTTGATCGAGACTAGAACATTGCATCGAAGAGCTTAAGCACTTAGTTCGAGATCGAAGTTTCTTTCGAGGTCGAAATCGTTATCAATCAATGCCAGGGGATATAGACTTCGAGTTACATCGGGGATATCTTAGTTACAGAAAGAGCGAGATATCCGTGACTGGTCGAGGATCATGGCGTGAATCTCAGAACATATCAAATCAGAAGCGGTTAGTTAGTTGTTTATACAATTCCCTTCTTTAATTAGATGTATACCATAATTAGGATTCCTCTACTATATAAAGAGGAATTTCAGTCATTTGTAATCATCATTATTAACAGAGAAAATGCTATACAATTCTTTCTTCCTTGCTTACTATTCATCAGAATTATTTTATCTTTATTGTTCTTATACTATTATCACCTTGAGAATACTCTAATTCGAGGTCTAGGTTCAGCCTGCACACTGATTTGTTTATTTTACAGTTCAATTCTGTCATTTACTTTCTCATTTATCAATTGGTATTGGGTGAAATCACATATCCTTACAACCACAATATAAGTTTAATTTTTATCCAAATTTTAGGGTAAACAGTTTGGCGCCAAACGTGGGGATAAGGATAGTAGTGATTATCTAATACTGATTCCGATAACACACACTACTTTATGCTTGTTCTTGTCAAGTATTTTTCTTTTTAGGATAAAATATGTCAAACCCACAAACAACACCCATACATGGTGATAATGGACTCGGATTCACAGGGAAAACGACAATTTAGCTGCTCCAGGGGTCGAGGTACCACCAGCTGATCTCGAGGGAGCACCGACCGACAATCCAGTCGACGTCAGTTCGCATCGCTCTAAATGCAAATCTGGGCGCAGACCCCTAAGGGAGTGTACACAGAGAGGGTTGATCTGTCGGTCGAGGTACACAAGATGGAGGAGATGGAGGAGTCAGCCTCCAAGTGATATTCGAGATGCTAAAGGCTCAACAAGCCGCTATTGCACAGCTACATAATCAACATCGAACTCCGAGTGGGGTCGAACTGGAAACTGCCCATTGGACCGAGCCAGTACCAGAAAGGTCGAATACTAATGAATCGGGGGATGACCCTGAAATAATGAAGATGCTTGAGGAGCTCACCAAACGAATCGAATCGGGAGAGAAGAAAATTGAGGCAAATAATAAGAAAGTGGAAACGTAAAACTCCCGGGTTGATCAGATACCGGGGGCACCTCCAATTTTGAAAGGAATGGATTCAAAGAAATTTGTACAGAAGCCATTCCCTCCAAGTGCGGCTCCGAAGCCTATTCCCAAGAAATTTCGTATGCCAGAAATTCCAAAGTACAATGAGACCACCGATCTCAATGAGCATGTCACCTCCTATACATGCGCTATCAAAGGTAACGATTTGGAAGATGATGAGATCGAATATGTTCTATTAAAGAAGTTCAGAGAAAATATGTCGAAGAGGGCAATGATTTGGTACCATAATATACCACCAAATTCCATTGACTCATTTGCCATGCTCATAGATTCTTTCGTAAAGGCACACGTCGGGGCCATAAAGGTTGCGACAGGAAAATCAGACATTTTCAAAGTAAAACAGAAGGATAATAAAATGCTTAGGGAGTTCGTGTCTCGGTTCCAAATGGAACGCATGGAGTTTCCACCAGTCACAGATGATTGGGTTGTTCAAGCCTTCACTCAAGGGTTGAATAAACGAAGTTCGATAGCATCACGTCAACTGAAGCAAAATTTGATTGAAAATCTGGCGGTGACCTGGGCCGATGTACATAATCGATACCAATCGAAGATCAGAGTCGAAGATGACCAATTAGGAACTCCTTCCGGTTTCGTATATTCGAATAAGCCTGCAGCTAGAAAGCAGAGAGATATCGATAGGCAACCTCAGTCGAACAAAGACCTATATCAACCATACATCGCAGGTCGCAGGAATGGTGGTCTCGGACGCAATTCCGCCCGAAACGACTGAAGAAGCGATCGGGGACAAAGTTCTCGGGGACTTATGAGTAAAAGTGGTTTTGATAAGCATGACGATCCTACAGAGTCACCTCGATTATCGGAGTATAAATTTAATATCGACGCATTTAAGTATTGTATCGGCAATTGGAAAAATCAAAGATACTAGATGGCCCAGGCCCATACAGATTGATCTTTCCCAAAGAAATCCAAATTTGATGTGTAAGAATCAAGGGACGCATGGCAATAAAACCGAGGATTGTAGGCAACTGAGAGAGGAGGTAGTCCGTCTTTTCAATGAGGGTCATCTTCGATAGTTCTTAAGTGATCGAGCCAAAAACCATTTCAGAGAAAGGGATGCCAACAATAAAAACGAACAGGAAGAGCCGCAACATGTTATTCATATGATCTTCGGCGGGGTCATTATTCCACAAGGGCCCATGTTCAAACGCACTAAAGTATCAATTACAAGAGAAAAATGGACCTGGGATTATGTGCCAGAAGGCACCGTATCATTCAACGATGAGGAGGCAGAAGGAATTTCTCAACCCCACAACGACGCTCTAGTAATTTATATATTTATGAATAAATTTCAAGTTAAGCATGTTTTAGAGTATCGAGGTAGCTCGACAAATATCATCCGATGGAGGAGCGTGGAGCCACTCAGCCTACAAGATCAAATCATGCCCGCAGCTCGGGGCCTGAACGGTTGCAACAAGGCCAGCAAAACAACTAAAAGAGAGATCATTTTATCGGTGAATGTGGCCGGAACCATTCAAGAAACCAAGTTCCATGTAATCGAGGGAAACACAAGGTACAACGCCCTACTCGGGAGGCCCTGGATTCACAATATGAGGGCAGTACCTTCGACTCTCCACCAAATGATGAAATTCCCGACACCGGATGTGGTGAAAACAGTATATGGGGAGCATCATGCTGCAAAGGAAATGTTCGCGACCGATGAGGTACTACCAATATCGGCACTTTCGACGTCAAAGGCATCGAAGGTCAATGGAAAACAGGAGGCCAAAGAAACCGCAGCCACCAACCTCGACTAAATAAGAGAAGCATGAAATGGAAGAAGCCGACGACGATTATTGGATCCCTCGATCATTCATTATTCCCGAAGATTACGACGCCACCATATCAACAGTCGAAGAGCTGGAACATGTTATATTGATCGAGTACCTGCCCGAATGAAAGGTATACCTGGGTACGAGGTTAACCCCCAAACTCAGGAAGAAACTCATTAAATTTCTTATTGATAACATGGATTTTTTTGCTTGGTCCCACTTAGACATGACAGGGATCCCACCAGAGATAACAACACATCGATTGAGTCTGGACCCGAAGTTCAGGCCAGTGAAACAAAAGAGAAAGCCCCAGTCCGAGGTAAAACATGCATTCATCATCTACGAGGTAATTAAACTTAACAAAATAGGATCCATTCGGGAGGTAAAATATCTCGAATGGTTAGGAAATGTAGTCGTAGTCCCTAAAAACAAACTTAGGATGTGTGTAGATTATAAATATTTAAACAAGGCATGCCCCAAAGACTTTTTTCCTCTACCTAACATCGATTGCATGATCGATGCCACGGTCGTCCACGAGACCTTTAGTTTTCTTGACGCCTACTCCGGGTACAATCAAATTCAAATGAACCCAGAGGATCAGGAAAATACTTCATTCATCACTAAGTATGGCACATATTTCTATAATATAATGCATTTTGGGCTAAAAGAACACTGGTGCTACCTACCAACGCCTAGTAAATAAAATGTTCGAAGAACAAATAAGTAAGTCAATGGAAGTGTATATTAATGATATGCTAGTTAAGTCCCTGCGCGCAGAGGACCATTTGACACATTTGCAGGAAACATTCAAGATACTAAGAAAATACAACATGAAGCTCAACCCCGAGAAATGTGTTTTCGGGGTCGGTTAGGGTAAGTTCCTCGACTTTATGGTGTCAAATCGGGAGATCGAGATCAACCCCGATAAAAGCAAGCCTATCGAAGACATCAAGTCATGGACAACGTTAAATCCGTGCAAAGGCTGACAGGGCGGATAGCCGCCTTAGGTCAATTCATTTCGAGATCGTCAGATCGGAGTCACAAGTTCTTCTCACTACTCAAAAAGAAGAACGATTTCGCCTGGACCCTGGAGTGCCAGCAGTCATTAGAAGAATTAAAATGATACCTCTCGAGTCCACCATTACTTCATACTCCAAAGGCGGATGAAAAGCTCTACTTATACTTAGCAGTCTCGAAAGTCGCGGTAAGTGGTGTCCTAGTGCGAGAAGAGCAAGGTACGCAATTTCCCATTTATTATGTTAGTCGAACCTTAGGCGAGGCCGAAACCCGGTACCCGCACTTAGAAAAATTGGTACTTGCCCTAATAAGTGCCTCTAGGATATTAAAATCGTATTTTCATTGTCACCCAATATGTGTGATAACCACTGACCCTCTTCGTAATGTTTTACATAAGCCTGAGTTATAGGGCCGATTCTACCCTGAACAACAATCAAGTCTCAAAATTTAGCAGACTTCGAGGCCGACTTCACGCCATCCCTCATACCCGAAGTCGCAAAGGAACTTTTTATAAAGTTGGGTACATCATCGAGGTTGTGGACCCTTTTTACAGACGATGCTTCGAATGTGAAAGGGTCCGGGCTAGGCATCGTTCTGAAGCCACCCACGGGCAATATAATTATGCAATCTATCAAAACTGCTAAATTGACTAACAATGAGGCCGGGTACGAAGCCATGATTGCAGGTCTCGAATTGGCTAAAATCTTGGGAGCGGAAGTCATCGAGGCCAAATGCGACTCCTTACTGGTGGTAAACCAAGTCAACAGAACATTCGAGGTTCGAGAGGATCGAAGATTGAATGCAAAGGTATTTGGATAAATCACAGGTAACATTACATCGTTTTAAAGAATGTACTTTGCAGCATGTACCTCGAGAACAAAACAACGAGCCAGATGCCCTTGCAAATTTGGGATCGTTAGTCGAAGACAACAAAATCAGCTCGGGGACTATCGTATAACTCTCCAAAGTCAGTGATCGAAGAAGTCCATGCCGAAATAAACTCCACAAGCCTAAACTGGGATTGGAGGAATAATTATATTGAATATTTGAAAAACGGAAAGCTCCCACCGGACCCTAAGGAATCAAGGACTCTACGAACAAAAGCTGCTCACATTGGCCGAAGATGGAACATTATACAGGAGGACATTCAATGGACCATTGGCAGTATGCTTGGGGCCAGGGAACACCGATTATTTCCTACGAGAAGTTCACGAGGGTACTTGCGGGAATCACTCCGGTTCCGAATTACTAGTTCATAAAGTCATTAGAGCGGATACTATTGCGCCAATATGGAGAAAGACATTAAAGAATTCGTCGGAAATGAGATAAGTGCCAAAAGTATGTACCGATGATCCACCAACCCAGAGAAAAACTTCATTCAGTCTTATCCCCATGGCCATTCATGAAATGGGGAATGGACATCGTCAGCACTCTGCCATCGGCTCCAAGTAAAGCTAAATTCATTTTGTTTATGACTGAATATTTCTCTAAGTGATTTGAAGCGCATGCTTTCGAAAAAGTGAGAGAAAAGGAAGTTATAGACTTCATCTGGGATCATATCATATGCCGATTCGAGATATCTGCCGAGATTATATGCGACAACGGAAAACATTTCATCGACAGCAAAATAACAAAGTTTCTCGAAGATCACAAAATAAAAAGGATCTTATCGACACTATATCATCCTAGTGGAAACAGACAGTCCGAATCAACAAACAAGACCATCATTCAGAATCTGAAGAAAAGATTGAACGATGCCAAGGGAAAATGGAGAGAAATTCTACGCGAAGTCCTTTGGGCATATCGAACAACGTCGAAATCCAGTACGGGGGAAACATCATTTTCCTTAGTATATGGCGCCGAAGCCCTAATCTTAATCGAAGTCGAGTAACCCAGCGCCAGGTTTTGATGCACAACGGAAGACTCAAATCACGAGGCTATGAATACTATCCTCGAACTACTATATGAAAACTGAGAAACCGCCCTCGTTCGAATGGCCGCACAAAAAAAGCCCACCGAAAGATATTATAATCAAAGGACCAGCCTTCGCCACTTTAGAATTGGGGACTTAATTCTGAGAAAGGTCACCCTCAATATTTGAGACCCAAACGAAGGAAAACTCGGCCCAAATTGGGAAGGACCGTACCAGGTCCTCGACATCGTCGAAAAGGGATCCTACAAGCGTGGTACGATGAACGGCGAGCAACTACCAAATAATTGAAACATATCACTCCTCAAACGATACTATTGCTGAGGTATGACCTTCTCCTTTTTCATTTATGTTTTACACTAACTTAATTTCAGGTGTTCGAGTGAAGGCATCGAAATTCTCTCCAGGCAGGAAGATATTAGATCATAAAGCATGTGTTGCACTCTTTTTCCTTTCGACTGATTTTATCCCAAATGGGTTTTTCAGGCAAGGTTTTTAACGAGGCAACCGTCATTCGTGCTAACATAGAGTATCCGAGGCTTCTTTACTATCAACCTCGAATATCGGGGGGCACCACACCCAGATGTTATGTTTCAAGGAAAATACTTCATGTCGACAGGGTCTCGATAGGAAAGTTTTTTGTAAAGGGCCAAACGGTCGAATGAACCGTGTCCATATAGATTACTCAAACCCTAATGGAAAAGCATGTACGCATGTATGAAGCCTTTTTTAACCGGTTTTCAAAAGAATTCGAAGGCCTATTTTCATTGCGGAATTTGGATGTCTCCGAGCGCGTTAGTTTGACCGTAGCCTTTGGGTATACCTCTTGGGCTTAGTTTCCTAATAACGCTTTGAACTTGTTCAAAGTGTTAGTCCCTGCGTAGGGTGTCCTTGGCCTATAAAATTGAGGGTTGCCTCTTTGAGGTCTTATGGTCTCTAAATTTGACAGTTCAAACATGCCAATTTTTTTACGGTAGTCCCCGAGTATGGGTTGATCATTCGAAGCATAGTTGTACTTGGTCCTCGAACCAGTTTTCACAAGAAATCATAAGTATGGAACTTGTAAAGTAGAAATTTCATTAAGGCATGAGATATCTGGTAAGAAAAAGTACTACCCTCGGCAAAATAATCAAAGGGCTTCGATAATATCAGCCCTCGAAAAACCTAAAGAGGTATCGAACTATTTAAATACAAATTTGTGATAAGGCATAAATAGCAAAGGGTTTCAATCAATATTAAACCCTCAAAAACCCAATGGGTAAAAAAATCATGCTAAGGCATAACGAAATTCCTATATGTAAGAATCTCTAAGCCGAAAAGGGGAAAAACCCATTCTTCTGAGGCCATATCATCCCGATTCAAAGAGCCTAAGGGCCATTATATTTTTGAGTTCAAGAATCCATTGTCACTCAATTCAGACCTAAGGGTTTTACTACTTTGAGTTCGAGTAAGAACTCACTAGACTACGGTTCGAGAATCCATTCTCATTCAATTCAAACCTAAGGATTCTATTACTTCGAGTTCGAGCTAGAACTCACTCGACCACAAGGCATAAAGTATATTAAAATTTTACAAGGCACAAATTAGATTTGAAATTATCACAAGGAAAAAATTTGAGAAGAAATTCAAAAAGTAACATTCTTATATATATCAACAGAGGTGTTTACAAAGAACCGATCAGGTCCTACACAAAAAGAAAAGAAAACAAAAGTACAAGTGCCCTAACTATGTTCGGTGGTGACTTATTCCTCAGGGCAGCTTCCTCCTCGGCCCCCCCATCATTATCGGATTTGCTCTTGCTGCCTTCATCATCATCGTCGTCATCGGAAGAGGTCAATAGCCTGGCATCGGCTTCATGCACCTTTGCCTGAGCTATCTCCTCAAAAAGGTCAAAACCTCGGGCATGAATCTCCTCGAGGGTCTCTCTTCGTGATTGGAATTTTTCTAGATCAATAGTCCATTGTGCTCGATCGGTAGCCTCCTTCAGTTGTGCTTGAGCGGCCTCGACATCAGCCAGATATATGGCTACCGACTTGTCAGTCTGGGACTTCGCTTTTTCCGCCTCAGCTTGGGCCTTAGCAAGTTCAGCCTCGAGCTCTTCAATCATCTTGGCCTGGACCGAGCATTTTTCCTTAGCACTTCGAAGTTGGACTTCGTCCAATGACAACTGATCCAAGGAAGTCTCTTTCTACGCATCAAGGCGGTCCATGCCTTCCTTCCACTTGTGGCAGTCAACTTTCGCTTGATCGACTTCCTCCCGGAATAACTCGACATTCTCGATCTTTTGCTGCAACTATGACATCGAAACATTAGCTTCCACTCTTGTATCGAGCCCGTAGTTTTTCAAGAGAATTGTTACCTTCTCGTTCAGCTTGTTTTCCTCCTTACGGGCCCTGGTCAAATCAGCTCGGAGGTCCCTGATCTCCTCATCCTTCTGCCCCCAGAGGATCTTGAGAGCATTTATCTCCTCCGAAAGCCGTTGGAGATCCTTGCATATCAAGTCGGACCGGGACTTAGAAAAATCCTGCATATAAAAGGAAGGAGTTAGACAGAGAAAAGGAAAAATGAAAGCTACATCAACAAATTTCATACTTACTCGACTCAGAAGACGTTGGGCCTCTTCGAAGAGGTTAGATGCGTCGTTGAGATCGGAGGTATCATCAACCCTGGTAAAGCAATCCCGAAAAGGATCCTCCTCACCGGGGACTCTGCCTATTTCAAGATTTCTTATGGCTCGAGCAATAGGAATGTTGCCACTACCCCAAACGAGTGACTCGAGGCGCTCTGTTCGGATCTAGGGGTCTCGGGACCAGCCCTCTCTGATATGATCGTTGTTCGAGGTGAGACAACTTCGGCCTCAGTTGATTCGGGGACCTTACCCAAAATTTCTTCAGCACAAGGCAGGGTCTCGACAATCGCCGTCGGTTTAGAAGACTTGGCGGTTTCTACAGTCTTCCTCACTCGAGTCACCAGCGCCGAGTCACCGCCCTCGTTTTCTTCTTCTTATTCTTCCCTTAGCCTTTGGACTGGCTCCAAATTTAGAGGGATAACATTCCCCTTGGGTTTCCGAGCTGCTGCCTTTTTGGGTTTAAGGTCCTCGGATGTCGAGACCCTCTTCCTTTTATTATCTTTCCCCGGCTTCGGAGAAGGGGCCATAGCCTCTTCCTCTCTACTCGGAGGCCTCAAGAATGCATCTTTGTTCAGGCCTGCAATAGAAAGGGCTAAGTAAGTAAAAGAAGTGTAACCAATGCCTTAGAAATAAGAAGAGGGAAACTTGCCATGGTTCTTTGCTTCCAATCGGCCTTTTGCCAAGTCGCGCCAACAACGCTCATCATAGGAAGAAGTCAAAGCCAACTTTCGAACCCAGTCCTCAAGGTCAGGGACTGCTCGAGGCATCCAAGCAACCGCTGCACGACGAAGGAAGATGTCAAACAAAGCAGAAAATGAAAACATGGAAATTAACAAGTAGAGTGCTACTTACGCTTCGAGTTCCATTTCTCGGGAAATTGCATTTTCTCCTTCGGGATAAAGTCACAAGTCCTCACCAAATTAAACGACCCATCCACCCTCGGTCCTTGTCCTCATCGATACTCGAAAACAATGCCTCGGTCGCTCGATGTTGCAGTTTGATCAACCCTCGAAAGGTTCGAGGTCAGTACCTGATGAGGTGATCGAGGGTGAACGACAACCCCTCAGCTTTGTTGGTGAAGAACCGTAGCATGATCACAATATGCCAAAAAGAAGGGTGTATTTGGCGTAGAGTCACCTCATATTGATGGCAGAAGTCAATGATGACCGGATCGAGGGGTCCCTATGTGAAAGTATAAGTGTAAACACTTAGATACCATTTCACGTGGGTAGTAACGCTTTCTTCAGGAGAAGGAATCTCTACAACTTTGTCCCCCCAGTTGTAATTCTATTTTATATCCTCCCATAGTTATCGAGCATATATACCTCGATACGTGCTCACATCGGCCAAGTACCGATGGAGGATTCTCAGTTTTGAAGTCAGATTTAAGAACACATGGGCCGAGAACATACTCCCCAGGGAGCGGCTCCGCCGACATTTAATCACCGGCCAACCGTGAAGAAGAAGAGGAAGTTTTTTCCTTTTGTGGAACAGTTTTGGATGTTTTCGTCATTATATGGGTTGAAGAAAGAGGAAAGTAGAAAATTTTGGTGGTTCGAAACTAGCGGAGATGACCTAAGGAGTAATGAAAGATAAGAGCTTGAGAGAGATGAAAGCTAAAAAGAGCAGAAAAAGATGGAAGTAAAGTGTGATTTAACGAGAAGAAGCCCTATTTATGGTTTTACGGTGACGGTCCGACGACACTAGTGTCCGACATTTAACTGACACTCATTAATGATTTGGGAACTGAACCGACGGTACGTTTCAATCACTTCCATCGCTTACATCACGAGGATGACAACATTGTATATCGAGTTCAGGAAAAAATCGAAGGCTCAGTTCGTTTCTTATCATTATATTCAAAGAAACGAGGGAACTATCTGTATACAGTAGAAATTGGAGCTGCCCGATTTCACTATTTGATCGAGACCATGACGTTGCATCGAAGAGCTTAGGCACTTAATTCGAGATCGAAGTCTCTTTCGAGGTCGAAGTTGTTATCAAACGAAGCCAGGGGAGATAGACTTTGAGTTACATCGGTGATAGCTTAGTAACAGAAAGTGCGAGATATCCGTGACTGGTCGAGGATCATGGCGTGAATCTCGGAACAGATCAAATCAGAAGCGGTTAATTAGTTGTTTATACGATTCCCTTCTGTAATTAGAAGTATACCATAATTAGGATTCCTCTACTATATAAAGAGGAATTCCAGTCATTTGTAATCATCATTATTCACGGAGAAAACACTACACAATTCTTTCTTCCTTGCTTATTGTTCATCATAATTATTTTCTCTTTATTGTTCTTATACTATTATCACCTCGAGAATACTCTAATTCGAGGTCGAGGTTCAGCTCGCATACTGGTTTGTTTATTTTACAGTTCAATTTTGTCATTTACTTTCTTATTTATCAGTTGGTATTGGGTAAAATCACATATCCTTACGATCACAATATAAATTTAATTATTATTCAAATTTTTGGGTAAACAAAAAATATAAAAATTTGAGCTGTAATGCACAATTTTGAATTTCACACTGCTGCTCACTTTTCCTACTCAGAGTTGGATAAGTGGGGGCAAAAATGTTAGCAATTGAATGTAGTTAATTATCACTGCTGCTAGCATAATTTGTAGGTTATGAATTTGTCAGTCATTTTCTTTAATCTGCCATATTTTTGTTTATAAGTAATCGTTTTGACACTTGTTCTAGGCGGAAAAAATTTACTATGTGTCTTATATAACTGTTACTTGTTATGTGAAACTTTATTTTGTTTCGTACCAAAGTGGACCTAATTCTTATATATTTGGATCCACAAAATCTTAAATCCATTTTGTTACGAGACAAAATAAAAATAAAAACTCACACAACTAATATTAACTGTGTGAGGCACAAAAAAGAAAAATCGCCTAGGCATCATTAGCGAGGTCGATGGTTGCACAAGGGCACATGATGTTCAAAATGTACCAGTTTCTAATTGATGGAGCTAGTTCAGCAGTCAGCTTATAACAATCATTCTCTAATTTGTACAATGTCGTGAAATATCATCATATGAGTATCGTATTATTATAAGCTGATGAAATTGCTGATTACATACTTGTTAATATTACATAAAGATATTTCTATTCAAAAAAACAAATGCATGGACCCAATAATAAGTCCCTAATAATTGAGCTGCTTGCTTCTAGTAAATAAGCATATCATTAAATCATTTTTAGCAAATTGGATACCGTAAAATAGCACGAGCAACCTGTTACCATATATATATATTAAAGAGAACAATACTGATCTAATCAAATAATCAAGATGGTGCAAACTGGCCATACACTGCCATTAAAAATATTGGATCAGATCCTTAAGTTTACTTGAATCCGCTTGACCCGCATAATCTTGACCTAACCTGGTAAGTTAACACTATTTGAAGGCAAAAGTTATTTTTACTTCTTTAAATATTGCATCTTTAGAATATTGGAAGATCAAGGAAAGGTCAAAAAAGAAACGGAACAATAAAAACTTGGATAAAGATTTATTTCAAATTTATTTAGTTTAATAAAATTAAACATTTGTCAATAAATATATATTTACTAAATAATGTTATCATCATTTAATTCTCATTTCAATATTAGTATAATTCCGAAACTAAACATTCCCTTAATATCCAAAGGGAAATGTAATTCCCAAAGAAGAGCACTTGCCGCCAAGGCAGTAGGTGCCAGCCAAGGATGAATGAAAGGAAGATCTGCTTGTCTCCTCATTGGATCCGTTTGGTAAGCATCTATTCCACTTTTTTCTACACTGCTCTAAAAGATTGGTTCAAACAAAAAAAAAAAAAAAATTAATAAAGAAAAAATTTAATACAAAATTACCCAATTTATCAACCGAATATAATAACGCAATAAGTCTTTTACTTTTACCGTGAAGATCCTTTTCTTTGGTGATAAGAAAAAGGCAAAGGTTAAGTAAAAGTTTCGGATATGAACCTTTGAGTATGGAGTCGTGCTTATTTTGAGAGTGCTTTTTATTTTTTATGTAAGATTTCTCTGTGGGAACTCAAATTTAACTAGTTCTTAACGCAAGTACTAAATACCGGGTAAATACCAAAAAAGAAATGGTAAAATTTAAAAATACTCAAATATACAAGTGATAATTGAAAAATAATCACAGTTTCAAAAGTAACTGAAATTTAGTCACTTTTCATTATAAGATAAATTTGAACGAAAATACTGTTCAAAATATTCCATCATAATATACTAGAGTTCCGGTATATTTATACTGGAACTCCATCATAATATACTGAAATTCCATCATAATAAATTGGTCTAGTATAATATGCTGGAAGTTCATAAACAAGTGCTCCAATCTCCAGTATATTATACTAAAACTTTATGTGTGCTGAAGTTCCAAGGACACTCCTACACAGGTGCACCGATCTCCAGTATACTATGCTAGAACTTTTCATATTTCAGCAAAATAGTAACTATTTTTTAATGACTTTACAAACACTGGTTATTTTTTAATTATCAGTCCGAAAACTGACTAGCCCGTGCTATTTTTACAAAAAGAAAAGATAAAGGTAAATTATTACTTTAATAAAGTCTTGGTTGCTTTACCTTTATCCTGACAAAAAGGTACCTAAAGAAATTGAAGTGATCTTAATCGCCACGTATGAATAAGAGATAAAGTTACAGAAAACTCATAATAATTAGTACAAACACTAGAAACACTTGTGGTTAAATTAGTAGAAAAGGACATGATAGTTATCACAAATTAGAAGGTTGGATCAACCTTGCTTTTGGATCTTACAAAAAAGGTCACAATAGTACCACTAAGAAAGAAAGAACGAAAGCATCTTTGCCCTCTAAGTGGAGTCATTATTATATTAAAACAAAGTTTGAAAAAGATGGCCAAAATTAAAAAAAAAAAAAAAAAAAAACAGTGCTTTAATTTGCTTGTTGCTAATAAAAAAATGGACATCTCATTTGGCTCTGTCCTTGATCAAATCAATTCCCATTTCAGTTGGATCAGTGGCTTGAAGTTCATAGCTAATTCCATCCAGCACTCTTCTCAGTCCAGCTTTTGAAGTTGCATATAATATTTTTGCTCTGATTCTTGATTCTGTTGGTGACCTATTGAGTCAAAAAAATTCCCCAAAATATTCAATAAATGTATCAAAATTAATATGACAGTCGAGACAATATATTATGGTCTGAAAATTTTGAGCAAGTGAAAAATAAAGGTGGCAAACCTCCAACCCATCCAAGTTTAAAAGATTTTTCGGTTTGTTCATTTGATCCAACGAGTTGAACCAAGAATGATTCATCAAATTATTAGGTCAAAACGAGTCAAATGCTGTAACTTAACCCCAACCATCCAAAATCAAATATAAAAATTAAATGGGAAATAATTTAAGTTGGAATATTAAGCTAAGAATAATACATTAACTTTCACTTCTTCTTTATTCTCAAGAAACAATAAGAAGAAGAAATGAGGTTGCGTCAAGTTAATTAGACGGGTTAAATCATGACATGTTATTTGACTCAGACCTAAGCCAACTTTGGCAAATCTTGATCCGACACGTTCATTTACCACCTCTAATGTGAAGAAAATATCAAGTATGAAGATAATATTTATTGATAAAAAAGTGGAAGCGAGAAGAGCAACAAATTACCAGGCAATGAAGAAGATCTTGCTCTTTCGACAATTATCAACAGTAACAAAATCGAAATCAAAGACAGCATATCGACAATCATCTTTTGGTAGAGCTGCAGCAAAATCTTCATAGTTTTCAGCAGGTCCACCAACTTTGTCAACTGTGACCAATCTTGATTTCTCATCAATCTTATAAACTATGTACCTATGAACCTTCTTCCATTTCATTTCCATGTACGAGTTTTTGCATTCATCAGTCACCCACATACCTGTTGTCGCCTGTTTAATTAGCCACATTACAAAAACAATCGTCAATAAACGAAAATTCAGAATTTAGAGTCAGTAAATTCAGATAAACATTTTTTACCATCTTAAATGCCATAGCCATGTTGGAGGATGAAAGTAAAAGAGAGCAAATTTGATGTTTTGTTTTCTTGTTGGCTAAGTAAGTGAGGAGGGAGGAAAATTAGAGCTGAGAGAGAATGGTTCAGGAGTAAAGGGTATTTAAATAGGATGTGGTTATTGAAATGCCATTAAATTATGGATAATATTACGAGTTTATCTAAACTAGATCTATGCAATTGTATGATTGAATGACTAAATTGGCCTCCATTGGGATTTCTGCTTAGCCTTGGAAGCTGTTGCCTAACTAACTAAGAGTTATATTGGAAAATGGATTATTTTTCTAAGAATGTAGGTCCTTACTTTAATCTATAATTGATTATAAGAATGATCAATGGGTTCGGAAATTTTACGGGAGACATAGTAGTTAAGCATTTATCATCATTCTCGCAGTATACTCACATTATTCCATTTAACGATAGTATTTGAATTAGGTTGCGTGCATCTCAATATTTTACTATGCCCTTGCTATCTCTTCTTCTTTAGCTTAATCGCTAAATAACTTTACCACTAGAATTTAAACAGGTGATAAATATCCATCAAGGAATATTTTGAAATAGTGTAGAACCCTTTAAGCAAGCATAATGCATGCCGATCCCAAATGGTTAGGCCTAAACGTAGTTAATTGATTCTACAATCCTTTTTTAACCAAAAAAAAAAAGAAAAAGAAAAATCTCATTCTTAAAAGTTGAATTAACCAGGGATGGAAAGACAAACTTTTTTGGCATGCCTATATATAAAGCTTTTTAATGAGGGAAATATCCTTCATTTTAGCTGCAAAATTGGAATAGAAAGTGGTACATTTTTAGGCACATCTCGTTTCTCTTTTTCTCGTTGAGTTCCTCAAAAGTCTTGGCGTGAAAGCAAAGGTAAAAAAGGGATGGGGTCTCACCCCCTTATCCAATTCTTTCTTTGAAGATCCCAAAGAGAATTAAAATAAAGGATAAAAGAATATAAAAGTCCATTTTTGCCTGCTCATTGGTTCAAGAAATGCATCATATCTAACCCTTTCAATACGTTCATTTTGCCAAATTGGGAACAATGAATGAGTATAAATTTCAAAGATTATTGCAAATCCCTATGGTTGAGTTTACCCACAAAATTGTCTAGGAATGTAGCAGAAAATCTCATTATTTTAATGTTTTTGTCATCAAATAATGCTGCAGGTCACTGTATGTATCAAGTACATGAATAACAATTCCATGAATTGCAACAAGATATGCTAAGAAAAGAAAGAATCAAAGAAATATTAGAGAATTACAAACACTAAAATCTAAGAGAGCCCATCAGAGCAAGTTAAGATTTGGATGTAGATGAGGAGACATGTCATATTTCAACTTGGCCCTATGCTTTTTCTTTGTGAACCTAAAAATTTATCACCTTACAATTGTATCATTTGCAACGACTCTACTTCTCTCCCCAGTTTTTTACGCATTTGGATATCCAAATATCCAGGGCTCGAACCAGACATCTCTGACTATTCATTCGACCATATTCCTTGGTGATTCTGTTTTTTATTACAATAACTAGATAACTATGCTGCCTACAGGATAAATAGGCACTTACGACCTAATTATTAGAACATGTAAAGAGAAAATAGTTGTTACTGCTTCAGCTTACCGATGACATGACTCACGATAGGAAGATGTGGGAGTAGAGGATTAGGGTTGAAGGTTGACTAATAATCGTGAGTTAGGCTTAAGCTTACTAATATTATCCTTGTATTTTCTTATTCCTGACTCTTTATTACTACATGTTGTGTCTAGGGGTGAGCATTCAGGCAGTTCGGATTGAATATGAAATTGCAATTTGAATTTTTGGTTTTCGTATTGAAGATATTACAATCCAAATCCAATCCAAATAATTTCGGATTGGATCAAATTATTTAAGTTCGGTTTCGGATTAATCGGATTGGACTTTTCGGATATCCGAAATTTCGAAGTCCCAAATCCAAAATCCAAAATTTTTAAAAATAAAATCCGAACTTCAATCCATAATCCAAAAATCCAAAAAGATCGGACTTCGGTTCGGGTTTCGAGTTTGCCCAAACTATGACCACCCTAGTTGTGCCATTTCGCTTCCGTTACCCTATTACATTGTTGTTGCTTTATTTTCATTATTCCTTGAGCCGAGGGTCTACCGAAAACAACCTCTACTTTTATAAGGTAGAGATAAGGTCTGCGTACACACTACCCTCCCTAAACCCTTACTAATGGGATTACACTGGGTTTGTTATTATTGTTATTGTTGAAAGACAACACATTTTAACACCTCTAGCCTCTTAAAAATGAAAATTTCTATTCGAATCTCTTGGCTGTAAAGTGACAAAGAAGGTTGCGGTCATAGATGAAAAATAAACTACTATTCTAGATCTTCTTAATGGATGTTCTCAAGTGGTAGAGCATGATTTTCCCTTGCTGTAAATGAAGACCATTCTTCGTTTGATGGCTGAATTTTTGGTAATTCCAAAAAAAAATTGATACCACATATATAATTTCATGATATAAACAATCTGCGGAGTTGTTTTTCTTCTTTGTAGTTTTGGATGTGATGGCACTTGCTCTGCAAACTTAACTTCCTATTTCCCTACTTATCCTTTGGGGTTCATACAATGACTATCTGACAAAAAATTTGTAGCCCATATATATTCCAACATAGGATGCTGAAACAACTGTCAGCATCATATTACACAGATCATAAAGAGGATGTCTAAATCTGCAAAGTTATTGACCAAATGTACCAAATGTCATGGTTCACCAGAAGTTCTGATTGTTGCTAGCAGATGTAATTTAGCAGATACAAGATGTCCTTTGTCTACGTATAAGAGAAGCATCAGGTCAGGTTCTCTGGCAGCAGCAACAACTACTAACTATTCAGTTCTGGTGAACCCTCAAGACTACTTATTTCTCCCTATATGCTTTGGCTCAGTAACAAGAGCATGATGCGTAATGTATGAGTTAGAAGCACGTCATGATGCAAACCTGCCGAGGTGGTCCGGTGGTAAGAACATGACATGTGATATCTGAGCTAGGCACGTGTCCTGATGCGAACTTGACGAGGATTAAAGTTTGATATTTAAGTTAAAAAGGATAGGGAAAATACTTACTCATTATCCACCTAGTTTCGAACCATGCGACAACTGGCCCTAAAACATTTCTCGATTATCCAAATAAATGAATGATAGTAATTACTTCCTAATGATGAATGAGTACTAAAAAAGACAGGCCGGTGGACTAAGCTCCCGTTATGCGCGGGGTCCGGGGAAGGGCCGGACCACAAGGGTCAATCGTACGCAGTCTTGCCCTGCATTTCTGCAAGAGACTGTTTCCACGGCTCGAACCCGTGAAAACATAATTTTATAGCCTAAAGATATCAAACTTCCTATTCCCTTATCCTTTGGGGGTCATACAATGACAATCTGACAAAATTTTGTAGCCTAAAAATTTCCAACATAGGATGTTGAAAAAACTGTCAGCATCATATATCACTGATCATAAAGATTAAAGAGGATGTCCAAATCAGCAAAGTCATTACCCATCGACCAAATGTCATGGTTCACCACAAGTTCTAATTGTTGCTAGCAGATGTAATTTAGCAGACACAAGCTATCCTTTGTCTCTTTACAAGAGAAGCACCAGAGAAGGTTCTTTGGAAACAACAACTACGCCTCAGTACCAAACACATTGAGGAGAAGGTTCTTTGGCAAATTAAAACTAAATAGACAATAACTGATTCTGTTCTGTGAGCAAGCAATGCATCATGTTGACACATTTCACAAGTTCAAAATCTGTCACGGGATGAAATCCGAGTATTTAAGTGCAGTACTTTAAGTGGAGTACGGATGGACCGAGCCATTATCCATCGAACCGTGCGCCAACTGACCCTCGAAGATTTCTAAGCTATCCCAAAGAAATAATGGAAGTAGTTACTTCCTAACTCGATCCCTTGTAGACGCGATGAATGAGTATCAACAAGCAAACGTATAAAACAATCAAACGATGCAAAAGCATGATACAGTATAGCCTAAAACCACTGACGACCAATGAAAGCCTGGATCCATCAAGCGATTTGATTACTCTTTCCACGCTCTGAGTAATCTCGACGTGAAACAGGAACTAACAGAAATAATGGCACAGATAGCATATTTTCATCTTTATTGGAAATACACTGTTATACAGAATAAATTTACCTCGATGCACAACTTGCCTAACAGGCAAACTCAGCAATCACAAAATGAACCCGGAAAAAGGAAAAGAATTACAGACAGAATACAACACATTAAATTTAACCAAATTTGTTATACAACAAGGGGACTTCTGGCACCGTAAGCGGCAGTACTATGACCCCTACTGATAGGAAGGTGCACATAAACATCATGAACTTCCTGTTTACATACCTCTCCTCTGTCTCTGTCAATCGCATAGCAAACATATACTGTGTCGATAACGTTATCCAAAACGTGCACGAAGAAACCAAGAACCACCATCAGCAGCAGCCATGCCAGAGCAGCAATAAGGTATGCTTCGACACCAAGATGACTGGCAGCTCTTACCACAACAAAAACCTGGAAACAAAAATAACCAAACGTATTTTTTTATTTTTTTCTATCTTTAAGGCGGATAATGAAAAGCATTTAACCATATAGCATATATTGTTGATCAATACCCAGAACGACTCACCAATATTGCATATATTGTTGAGAGAACAAAGATTATTCCAGTCAGTATGCGAGTGGAGACGGTCTCCACAAAAACTGGAGAGAGAAGATTGCGCTTTAGAAGTTCATACGTCATCCTAGCAGAACTGCAATATGCTTCACCAGTTATAGCTGCAAAGTTTATGGTGAATTTATTCACAAACTCAACTGCTGACAGCAAGGTATTGGCACAAAATCGCAGAATAAGGTTCACAATTCCAGAATCTTCTTGTCTTGCATTATCAACCATAGCACGAACCATACGAACCACACAGATTAGTAACCCAGAGAAACATACTGTGCCCGAGGATGGACCAAACGCATGTCTGCGAATTTCCACAAAAAAATAATGAAAAAAGAAACTAGCACCAAAAGAAAGCTCTCGAGAAAAACCAGAAAAATTAGAAAAGATCCAGGCAGTTATTCATGGAGCTGAAACAAGAACGTATAGCAAAGCAGTATCGACTTCATCATTTAGACATCAATAACTTCGGCAAAGATTTCATCATTGAATTGGAAAAAGAAAAACCCCGCCCCAGTCCAAACAAGTTGGGGTCGGATATACGAACCCTTACGGACCATGTTTCTCCAAATTTTTAACTAATCTCGGCCAACATAACACAAAATAAAAATATAAACATAAAGTACTAGAAGTCCTATATATTTCTACTGGTACAAAAATCTCTAATAGAGCACAAAGACTCCTAGTAATCATACAACCTAAAGTAAACATATTAACCAACTAATTTCTCTTTTGCTTAAATGGACATGTAAAATTGGTATCGCCTATAAACATATTTTCCTTCTATTGTGCCCTATCTTTCGCAGACTCTGCATGGACTCCAAGGGATTATAAATCTTTCGAAATAATTTCCTTTACGTCTACCTCCTCCTCTTTTAAACGCCTTCAATTACCACGGTCTCACACCTACGGACCTGTGAATCAGGTGGTCGATGCAGGACATAACCAAATCATCTCAAGGCGACCTTCTCATTTTAATCTTGTTTAATTTTGTATGGCTACACATCTATCTTAGCATCGCATTTCCGCGATACTCATCTTGTGGATGTGTTGGACTATAGCAGCCCAACCGTCACAGCCATACAACATTGCTAGTGTTATGACTGTTATTATAGAACTTACCTTCATTTTGGTCTGCGTCCTTCTATCACCCAAGACCTCGATAGCACTTCTATTTTCAACCATCCAATTTTGATTTTATGTGTACATATTCGTCTATCAAGCCATTTTCCTGGAATAATGAATCTAGATATTTGATTTGCTTGCATTTAGGCACCACAAACCTGTCTAATCAACCTCAATTCCACTCTTCTTATACTGACTAAACTGCATATATTCAGTCTTACTACTACTTATCCTAAAACTCTTACTCTCTAGAATGTTTCTCCATAGTTCATACTTTTGGTTGACAACCTCGCTGGCTTCATCAATTAGCACAACATGTTAATAGTATGCACAACAGAACCTCATCTTGTATTGTGTTGATTAACTCATCCATAACTAGAGTAAATAATGTCAATCCTGGCAGTGGCTTATGCTTGTCCCTCCTCCCTCCCTCCCTCAACTCTCCTTCCACATGGTTGATTACGGAAAAAATAATGCCTAATAATAAAACAGCCAAACCAAGGGATTTCAAATTAGATTTGAGTTACACTTGAAAAGAGTACTTGTAGGTTTCTTTTTTCTTTTTTGATAATCGAGAAATCAGCTCCACTTTAAATACCATACTTGGTTCACCAGCAGCATTCGAACTTGTGATGCGCACCTACCACACATCCAACGTCATACTACCTTTGTCATTGAACCAAAGCCCTAGGGACATGTTTTTCCCATATTCTTCTTTTTTTCTTTTCCTCCGGACACATTTTCTGGCACTTAATCATACTGATTTTGAGTAATGATTAAAAGCATGAACAAGTCGACTGGTTAAGTTCCAGTTAGTCTACAACCATCTAGTCTATGCACCACCACTGACTACTTGTACTGTGTTGATTAACTCATCCATAACTAGAACCTCATCTTGTAATGTGTTGATTAACTCATCCATAACTAAAGTAAATAATGCCAAACCTGGTAGTGGCTTATGCTTGTCCCTCCTCCCTCCCCCTCCCTCAACTCTCCTTTCACATGGTTTGATTAGAGAAAAAATAATGCCTAATAATTAAAGAGCCAAACCGAGAAATTTCAAATAAGATTTGAGTTGCACTTGGAAAGAGCAGTTGTAGGTTTCCTTTTTCTTTATTGATAATCGAGAAGTCCGATCCACTTTAAATACCAAATGTGGTTCGCCAACACTATTCGAACTTGTGATGCGCACCTACCACACATCCAACCTCATACTACCTTTGCCACTTCGCCACTGAACCAAAGCCCTAGGGACATGTTTTTTCCTATATTCTTTTTTTTTAATCCTCCAAACGCATTTGTTGGTACTTAATCATACTGATAGCTGAGTAATGATTGAAAGAATGAACAAGTTGAATGGTTGAGTTCCAATTAGTCTAGGACCATCTAGTCAATGCACCACCACTGACTAGTGTCATTCTTTATTGAGACTTTCTGCCTATGCCAAAGGGAGTAAAACTGCCTAAAATGCAAGGGGCCAGCAATGAAATCCAGACATACTACAAATATCATTCCGAATTCCAGGATTAGTTGCAGTGTAGAACTATAACAGAAACATAGCCATTGCATGCAAGAAGAAGGACAATAAGGTGCTCTCTACAGTTTTTATTTTTCTGCCATCATCTGCATAGATAATTAAGAGTAAGCTGGTACAATGATATGCACTTAACAATCGAAGTTAAGAGTATTCTGCTATCATAGAAATTTGCCGCAAAAGAATAAGCTCATACAAAGATAGGAGCTTTATAATCAAAGTTAAGAATATTCTGCTATCATTTACATAGATAATTAGCTATAAAAGAATAGGCACTTCACCATCAAAGTTAAAGAGTATGAACCAACCTCAAAGCACTTCTCATAGACTTTTTGGGACCTGATTCATCCTTGGAGAAATACCATTGTGCAATTGTCCCACTTATCACATAAACCTGTGCCTCAATCATGGCCGTCGCAGACCACAGCATTGTTAGAATAGCAAAAGTATAATAAGCAGGAACCCATCTATCCTGTTTCCATACACAATAGTACTCCCCATTCTTTTCCTTAGGTATAACCTCTCCATTAAACCTAGCAAAAACCAAGAAAACAACAATGGGAGCATAATATACTAACAGTCCTAAAGTCAATGCTGGAAGCACTCCAAACAACCCCAAATTCCTAGAAAGGGCATATGAAGCAACCCCAATAATCTTAACAGTCAGCTCAATCCTATGCCAATTAGCTACAAAAATCCAAACAAGAAGCCCAATTAATAACAACACAAAAACAAGCACTAAAATCCTATAAGCCAAGGGGAAATCTTCACTACATTTGGAGCTCACAGTACAAGCAACAAACCAGTAAATATCAAGAAACACAGGTACAATTACAAAAAAAGGAAGTGAAGCATAAACTATCTGCTTTGTGTAACGCTTGAGCACGAAAAGCACAAACAGCACAAAGGGTATGCTTAAAATTAAAGTAACTACAAGGGTCCAAATCAAACTCTTCAAAAAACTAGAATCAGAAGAGTAAAGTTCAAAAAAGTTGTTACTAGAACTAGAACTTTCAAGGGTACAAGAAGAGGAGGTGAAATTGTAGGTAAAAGAGGAAACTTGGGAGTGATAAGTATTTTTATGAACAGAAGCAAAGATACCAAAACCAAAAGTGGATAAAACAAGGAGAGCAAAAAGGATAAGAAAAGGAAGATCTTTAAAGGGTCTTGGACCAAAGTTGTAAGAGATCTGAAGGAACTGAGTTTGGTCTTCTGGGTCTAAAGAAGATTGGCCAGGGTAGTTATGAGGGGTTAGTAGGGGTTGGGTGGTGGGGTCAACAAGACTAGAAGAAAGCTTATTGGGGTCTTCACTGGTTTCCATGGCAAAAAAAAAAATCAAGAATCTTTGTTGGTGAAAAATGGGGTGGTGGTGGATTTCATAAATTTCATGGTGGGTTGTGGAGATGATGGTGATGATGACGAGGTTGTGGTCGGTGGTGAAAGCTAGCCACGTGAGACAATTTGGTGTTATTCTATTCGGGAATAGATCGGTACTAAGCTAGCTAACAACGTGCCAGTATAAGGTTTTGTCAGTGTTGGATAATTACAATCTGATTTTGTTGGTGTAATTCAATAGCATGTTTGATCAATTTTTTTTTTCTTTTTCTTGCTAAAGTATATTTATTTTTGGTCAAAAATATTTTTGACAAAAAATTAAAGTGTTTGGTCAGATTTTTTAAAGGAAAATAAATGTTATTGATGAGAAGCAGAAATAATTTTAAGAAGCAGAAAAAAATAGTTTTATTTCAAAAGTACTTTTGTGAGAAGTATTTTTAAAAAAATACACTTAGAAGCAGTTTTTAAAACTTAATTTAATACTAATTACTGTTTAATATTACTTTTTAAATTAATTAGACAAACACAAACTGCTTCTCATCAAAAATATTTTTAAAAAAAATACTTTTCAAAATAAGCTAATTTTAAAAGTTTAGCCAAATATGCTACAAGATTCATATCCAGCTTTGAAAATTTGTGTTATTAATTGGAGTGATCGGTTTATTAAATCCTGTGTATTTTTTTCGTTTTATTCGGCTCATATATGTAACAAATTCATTATAAGTACTAAATTATTTCTACATTGATGCCTCGCATATTTAATTATTTATCACTTATCTGATCTTCATTTGGTTTGCCAAATTCATGAAGGCGGAGCTAAGAGCAATTTCTTAGTGGGCGTTTGGACATAAAAATTGTAAAATTCTTTTTAGAAAAAAGTGAAAAAAAATTTCAAATGAAAATGATATTTGAAAATTATAGTTGTGTTTGGACATGAATATAATTTTGAGTTGTTTTTAAAATTTTGCAAGGAATTTGAGTGAAAATTTTGAAAAATAACTTTTTGGGGTTTTTCAAATTTTCGATAACAACAACAAACCTAGTTTCAAATTTTCGAAAAATTTTAAAATTCATCTTCAAGTGAAAATTGAAAATTTTATAGCAAACTACTGATTTCGAAAAAAAGTGAAAAAATTCTTATGTCCAAACGGGCTCTTAGTAGGCGTTTGGACATAAGAATTGTAAAATTTCAAAAAAAGGTGAAAAAAATTTTTAAGTGGAAATTGTATTTGAAATTTAGAGTTGTGTTTGGACTTAAATTTCAGTTTGGGGTTTTTTTGAAGTTCTGTGAGTGAAAATTTTGAAAAATAGTTTTTTGGAGTTTTTCAAATTTTCGAAAGTTTTTAAAATGCATCTTGAAGTAAAAATTAAAAATTTTATGAACAAACGTTGATTTCGAAAAAAAGTGAACTTTTTCGGAAAAAAGGAAAAAAAATTTATGTCCAAACGGGTTCTTAGTCTCGCCTACCTTTCTTTTCTTTTTTTTTTTGATTTCTCATCCGGTATCCGGTACCCATATTGGGACCCGACTAATCCGGATCATGCCGGGAAGTCCCATATTTTGGGGTAATGCGCTTCCTAATAAAGGTGACGCTATACCCAGAGGCTCGAACTCGAGACATCTGGTTAAGGATGAATGAGTACTTACCTCTCCACCACAACCCTTGTTGGTCTCACCTACCTTTCAAATGACGAGCTAAGTGGATTCAATAATTTTAATATTGGATTTATTATATAGCATTATTATAGCTTAACTTCAGTAAAACAATTTCATTATCTCCAAATTGAAGCGACAGGTTCTTGGACCAGCAAAGTGATAATGTGGTCCGCGCAATTTCAACGTATTGATGCTGACAACAAAAAGAAAACAAGAATCCTTGCTTTCCCACAGAACCGAATGACTCAATCCCAAACAAGTTGAAATTGCGTCGCACTATTTAAACACATCTTAATCCAATATTATTAGCAGTAACTATTTCTGGTCCTAATGGAGAACAAAGGCACTAGGGAATTTGAATGTAAAGAAAATGTATAGGTTCAGTTCAATTCCTCTACAAAACCCAAAATATTCACAACCAATTCTAGGATCAACTGGGATAGCACCATAAAAATTTAAGTTTGTGATATAAAAGAAAAGAACACAGGACAAGAATATATAGGGCTGGTTAGTAACTTCAAAACTTTTGACAAATATTTATGAAGTTGAACTCTGGCTGTCTTCATCCCACTTGCTCTTAGGTATTTCACCAGAGTCTGCAATAATAACCTTTTTCCTCGGTTTTCCACTGTAGGTTCCTGCTCCACCCTCTATTGCATATACTGTGTCCATACCTTCAATAACTTTGCCAAATACGACATGCTCCCCATCCAACCTGCATGTAAGCTTTAGTATTAGTATGAGAAACTTTTGAACATTCAACGGTTGTTTCCCCCATAATAAGACGGGATGTAACATTATTAAGCGATGCAGGACAAAGTCAAACCCGTCTGGAATATTGTTTCACTAGAGAATTTGTTTTTCGTTCATAGTTAGCTGCAAGGAAGTCCTGAAGTAAAAGTTACAGGAGTGTAGTTGCTTTATTGCTTCAGTAAATAGTTATCTTTGCTCTCTGGAAAAGCAATCTATGTAATCGCAGCATGTTTAAACCATTTTGGAGGGGATATATTGTGCTAGATTGTGTCATTGTACATAACCCGTAGACAGTTGCTAAGGCAGAAATGACTAAAATCAGACAACTCTTACTAGTATTAAATTATAAATGAAAAAATATAAAACGAGCTCATGACAGTCCACTATTCTTTGCTAAATCATTTATCGGAGGTCATTATTTCAGATACCACATTTTGTGGTTCTTTGCTAAATCATTTTGTGAATTGCGAGGCATTCACTGATTGCAGCATACACCTAATACGCAGGCATCTGTTAAAACCTTTGTGTCTGAGTGACTCAGAAGCATTTGGGATTTAATCGATGCAAGTTAATTTCAATTACTGTCATTAAATTTAAAACCTTACCAGCTAGCCTTCACTGTCGGTATAAAGAACTGACAGCCGTTGGAATTGGGTCCTGTGTTCACCATGGAAATAACACCTGCAAAAGTCAAAAAATAAGAAGCTTATAAATGTACACATTTACGTGAATGTACAAATATTTGCCTTTGGTCCTCTAGAGAGAGTGTTAGTGCAATCAAGTGATGACTTCAGACCTGCATGAGAATGCTTTATCTTGAGATTCTCGTCACGAAAGGGACCACCATAAATGGAAATGTTTCCCCTTCCATCACCCGACACAATATCTCCACCTTGAATCATGAATCCAGGTATTACACGATGAAATGGCTTTCCCTTGTAGTGAAGAGATATTCCATCAGCGGTCTTGCCCATTTCCCCTGAGTAAAACAACAAGCAGTGCAGCAATTGCAGTCAAAGTATTGTAATATGTATACGTGTGTGAAAGTATATGTATGTAAGTGGTTGCGTGTGTATCACTAAGGAGTCAAAAACCGTGCCAGTTATAATTAGGGGTGGGCATTCGGTACTTCGGTTCGGTATTTAAAAATTTCGGTTCGATATTTCGGTATTCAGTTTATCAATTGTGTATACCAAAATATTTTGGTACGGTTCGGTATTCTTATTTTGGTTCGGTGCGGTTTCGGTTTAAACCAAATCTATGTTACGAGGCTTCTGCTTATTCAAATCTGTAGCTCTTCGACTTTCTGTTTGTTAAATGGTCTTTATCGAAATATTGTTAGCTAAATATTCAAATTGAAATAGAAGTAACTATCTTACTTTCTAATTTAAAGTTTGCAAAATAAGTCATCGAAAAGGAAACCTTTTCTATTGATTCTAAATACTTTTCTACTCATAGTTTAAGATATCAATTTCACTTTTTTTGTTATATTTGTAGTAATACGAGAAATATTAAATTAATAGGTGACTTGGACTTTTGGGGTGTGGGCTTAAGGTTATTGGGCAAAAAAATTAAAAAAGAAGAAGTTGTGCTCGGACTATATTATACCGAAATACCAAAATTCCAATACCGTATACCGAACCGAAATACCGAAATACCGAAATTTCCGTACCGAAAAAAACTGAAATCCCGAAATACCGAAACGAAATACCGAATTAATTTGATCGGTTCGGAATTCAGTTTTTCAGATTTTATGCCCACCCCTAGTTATAATTATACACTAACAGAAGTACCTGTGCACAAAGCCCTGAAATTCTCTGCACAGAAGTAAAAATGCAGCCATTAAGCAACAAGAATGGAAGTATTGTACTGAAGAGGAGAGCAAAGTATGGAAAACAGGTGTATAAAGACGTACCAACAGTTTTTGGTACAACTTGCCCATATAATCCAATCACAATTCTTCCTGCAAACATTTGAAGTTTGGATCGTTCATACACGAAAATCTTCCCAGCCTTCAACGTGCAAAAATCCAAGGATATTGCAAAAACCATCAAAATAATAAAGATCTTCTTTTCTTCTTCAACATGGGTAGCTCGTTAGATATATATTACATTCTGTCTATCCTGCTTTACATGGTACAATTATTATTTGGAGAATCAAATAACTTTTTCTTGGTTAAAGATCTTCTTATGTTTTTATAAGTATTTTCATAATGATTTTCTTAAACAATTTCTAAATTTCTTAACTTTTAAAAGGAGTGGTCAAGTTATGGGGTTTCAAGCATAACATTTGTTCTTAATAGATCAATTAATTAAAGGCCTAAATCAACTCGAAGTTGGATACCTAAACATCGTACACTAAACCATGTTAGCTGGGAACAGGGATAGCATAGTGCAATGCAAGTTCACAAGTATTATTGTCCTTGAACGAAGCACACACCATACCAGACACAGCTTTTCTAATCACTAATAAATCAAGCCATTATATGTCATGCATAAAAAAATTATTTCGGATGAAAAGATAGTGCAATCATCCCGATCCTTCATCGACTAGTAGCATGAGAATCAAAAGGTGAAGTGGTCAACAGGGGGATTGAGCATAGATTACAGATTTAGTTAAAACAAAAAGGAAAAAGTAACTAAGTCAGCACGACATAGTGAGAAACTGTTTCAGAAAGGATAATAAGGAAAACCTCAGTAAAAGAATACCAGGTCACTGATTCAACCCATTTACATTTCCTTTTTTTCCTTTCCTTTTTTCTTTAATTGTGGGTGCGGGCACTTGATCTGGGAATTTTATATCTGTTGTTAATTAAGTAAATGGCATCAAACAAAATAAGAACGTTAGCAGAAGATGTCCATACCTACACGTTGTTTATCTATATCAACATCCAAGAATACCCTGTGGGTAATATCATACACCTCTTCCACCTTTTCATATTCCTGAGAAATTAAACAGGTAAGCAAATAATAATTCTTCGTAAACTGTTGGAGCAAAAAATATCACTACTGTTCAAAAGGGGTTCTTAGAAATAGAATAGAAGATATTGACAAAACTTGCAAATGTGACTCCAGAATTAGTCTTATAGCTTTTAAATAGCAGATTCTAACTCCTGCTAATAGTTTGAAGCTAAGAAATATAGATGAGATTTTAACTTTTTAGTAGCTTGTCTTATTAGTATAAACCTCTGAAAATGTGAATCACTCAATGATGTCCTCCAGACAGCATTCCCCTAATTCTGTACTAGAATTATTTTTTTATGGTTTAGAGAGGAGGGCGATAGATACCTTAACTTGAGGATAGGGACTGCTTGAAGATGTAAAATAACTGGGGTGGATACACAAGTCCCTCCAATTTAGATGCAAATAAGAGGGTAAGTATTTTTTTTTCTATCATTTTGTACCAAATAAACAGACAGAAACCATAGATATTTCACCTAGAGAAAATGTAAATCAATATGTGCGCTCCGTTGCGCCACACCAAACACAATGTATTATACAACATCTCTCTCTCTCTCTCTCTCTATCTATCTATCTATCTATATATATATATATATATATATCCATAAAAATAACATTACTGATTATACCAAAATGATTGTGCATGCATGGAGAAACAGAACCGACCACTCTAAACTGGTTTGACTGAGATCAGATGGCTAAAGAAATTCTATTCAAACGAACTTAAGTAGAAGAAACAATGTCAAAGCTATGCTACAAAATGAAAACTAGAGGGGGAAATGACGATCTGGCCACATGAAGAATATGGTACATGACTAAGCTTCACATCTGTCTATTTAAGTTTATTGCACATTACCAATTATCATCCCTTATCCAGATATAGTACATGGAACAAATAAACAAGTATTAAAGTTTAATCCTTAGGACATAGCGATATTTTAGTACATCAGCATCCGAGAGTTTGAGCCAACCAGGAGATGATCAATTCAATTTATATTTCAAGGAAATTGGAAACCTTAATCCCAAAGATTCGGTATGAGATATGATTGCACAACTTCTGGTTTTCTATTGACATGCAGAAAGCTAAACCAATGTTAGATTGTGATTCTACTTATCTTGAAATTATAGATCACATATCATAAAGTCAATGATACTTGCAGATTCAAGGGAAAATACGCTATAGTAAAAGGTATACTACGATAAATGTGTAGCACGGCTGACATCTCAAAATTTTGGGAGGACTCTTCTTGCTTCAAAAGATTATTTTTCCTTCCTTTGCTCTTCATTTTTGCTTCTCATGTTGTTCTCCAGATGGGAGGGCAGTGGGCAACATCAAACCTATTACCAATCAGTCATCATTCCCATAAACTGGCCTGAAATCGCTCGAAGCGCATTGCACAACGATCCAAATCTAACCACCATAAGTTCCATGAAATTGATTCTCACTAATTATTCACATCTCACACAAATATATTTACAAATGAAATACCTTCCCCTTTTAATTTAGCTGGTAACATTGACTAGGCAATATCCTAAGCTCCCTATCACTATTAAATGCGTGCAGAAAACACAGCATTGCTTCAAACAATGTCGTTAAAGACATTGCAAGCCTATCAAATCACTACAAAGTAACTTAGCAGGTAAATGAGTAAATTTCTATACTGTGAGAAAAAAATGAGATCTTTTCTAAAAATGCTTTAAGTCTGCAATAAAGAATCAATGTCTAATAACACCTTATGAACATAATTTATAGTAAATCCAATTTTGACAACAACCAGATCCAAAACCATTACATTGAATTATATAATTACCTAAAAATTACAGATGTAACAGAAGAAAGAAACAAAATACAAAAAAGAGACAAAAGAGATTGTACCTTTTGAGAGAAGGAGGAAGCAAGAAAGATAAGAAGTAAAACAGCAAGAAAGATCAGAAGCCACCGTGGCTGCAATATAACTGAGATCGCTCTACCCATCTCCTCTAAATAAATTTAAAAAAATTCAGAGATTTCTGCTATGTTCTTCCATTGTCAACAAAATTAAATGGCTCTCTTTGGGCACTGAATAATTATGTAGATGACGCAAATAATGAAGTGATAGGTGTGGAGAAATAGTGTAAGATTTATTTATTTATTTATTTGAGTGTCAGTAGACTTTCAGAGCATGAAATTGTTGTTCTTGCTCAGCTTCGTCATTACTACTCCTATTTGATTATTCAGAAATATTGATTTGGGTGTTGTTGGATTTTTTATTTTCTTGGGGGGGCTTTTTTTGCAATTTGTGTTCGGCTGCAAACTCTACTTTTGGGCTGATTCAAATTAGATATTAAAGGGCTGTCTGTTAATGGGCAAACTACAGTTAGAATACGGGCTATCAGAGAGGCCCAATCTATGGGCCAATTAAATATGTTTGGAAAAATGACGTTGTATAGCCACTGTAAAAATAATAGCAGAAAAAATATATAAAATTTATATATATACATATTTTTAATATATATACATTCTGTTTGTTAGATACAAAAATTATACAAGTTTTATACACTTTTTTGGCTATTAAACGTAAATAGTTTCTGACGCGGGCTAAAAGTGATAATACCCCAATATGTTTGCTCTATTTCTTTGGGGCAAGTGCACAGATAGCAATTCGCAAGGATACTATTTAGAGATCAACCACAATTTATTTTATTCTAGAATTTTATACTAAAAATCTGAATTTCAAGACAATTGAGGACATATTTGTCCTGAAAAACTAAAATTCGAAATGCAGTGACTAATTTTATATCTTGAACTTTTGTTGAAAGATAATTGTGCCAAATTTTTTGTCTGTCAATTTTGAACCAAACACTTTTAAAGTAGCTGGATAAGTTGCACAACAGTATAATTTGGACTCATCCGATGATGTACTTTTAGATAATGTTTGTAATAAAGTTCTTAAATTTGTTGTCCCCTGATTTTTCTAACATTCGCTATCTGAGAAGACGCTTGAAACTCTTGTTGATACATTTTATACTTTTGGCGAAAATATCTTTCTATTAAATGCTTCTTTAGGATCGGCCGCTTAATTTTTATATAAAACTAGTGAATTTATCCGTGCTTCGCTCGGTCATCAAATCAATAAATATATGTGAAATCATATATATATATAAGCTGGTCATTACATTGATAATGTGACACATCTCATAATTGCCCCCTCTTTTTTGTTCTCTCATTACTTGCTTTCAAGATATTTTAATTAATCCCCCCACCCCCACCCTTAGAATTCTCTTACCAAATGAAAGAATAAGAATTGATTTGTCTGGGAAGCGCACATGTCAGTGTTCTTATTAATTCTTGAATGGTTATTCAACTTCTCATATGAGTAGATAATACATTAAATGCAATAGTTACGAGTATTAACGCATGATTGAATTATGTCGTGAAATTTCAGCTCTTTTTCTTCCTATTACGAATTCTAATATTGCAGTGAATAACGGCAGTCTCTTTTTGATGTTGCCTTACTTCTTTTGTTTTCTCCAAGAAATTCACTTTTTTCAAAGAGAAGAATCCCCATGATTAAAAGTGGAATTGATTCATCTGGCCAAAAAAAAAACCAATAACATAATTATTATATATTTAATAGACAAGATATTTTTGAGAATTGATCACGAAGATTATAATGATCTTTATATAAACCCCCAAAAATATTTAGTGTCAGAACTTTATCTGCAATGAAAATCACTCAAATTTATGTGAGGAAATTTTTTCAGGAACACTTTCTTGTTTGGAGAAAGAAAAAACAAAATATATATATATATATAAAGAAGATCCCTAACTCATCAGCCTTTTTCTTTCTCCACTCAAAAACATAATCTTTTCTCAATTCTATTTCCTTATCTCCCTCGTCCCTTTTAACGTCAACCGTAAGACTCCGTTTGGTCGTAAAAAAGGATTATATTTTTTTGCTTTTATCAAAATCAGTGTTTGGCCATGAAATTTTCGATTTTCACTTGAAGATAAATTTCGAAATTTTTTGAAAATTTGAAAAACTCCCAAAAACTATTTTTAAAAATTTTGCACTTAAGATCACTCACAAAAATTCAAAACGAGCCAAAAATATATTCATGTCCAAACACAACTCTAATTTTCAATTACCATTTTCACTTAAAAAAATTTAACCTTTTTTTCGAAATTTTAAAATTATTATGTCCAAACGCTCACATGTTCCGCTAGAAAATTAATGTCTTTATCTCGAATGTCCATGTTCCTGTTTATGTGTAGGAGTAGTGATCTGGAAGATCATATTTTATAATGTAATTTCAACTTAAAATAATTTTAGTCGTTTTCGTAGGAAAAAAATAAATAAAAGACATAGAAGAGTATACCATGTGCTAAAACGAAAAAAAAAAAGCATAACGTAACGAAATTTAAGATAACAAACAACAATTACCTCACGCAAATTAAAAAGGTAAAAGAAAATATAAAGGCACACCATAAAAAGAATGAAGATCACTATTACTTAAATCAGAATATTTCGAGATATAAACCTCATCATTGCTAGAAAATATTGGTTCTAAAACACAGAAAAGATTTCAATACTTTTGATACATACATACATACATACATATATACATACATACATACATACATACACAC
>ML327034.1:0-31565 GCA_005239505.1 Nicotiana paniculata
TCAAGCCATCCCCTCCCTTACAGAACCATTCCCAAATTTCCGATGACTCTTTCAAGTCGGCGATTGAGGGGGAAGAAACTGGGTCTTCCGATTCTGAACAGGTAACTTCTATACAATAACCTTCTTCTGAGGTCATTTCTAAGGTCGCTGAAAACTTAGAAAATAGGTTCATACTGGTTGGGTCTGTGGTATATGTGGAAATGCCTGAGACAAGAAGGAGATGAGGTAAAAATAAAATAGAAAAAGAAAAGGAGAGAGAGGAAGTAAGGAGTGAAGAGAGGGGAATAGGGCAAGAATCTGTAAAAATGGCTATCTGTGGTGCTGAGCCAGAAAACAACGAAGAAAGTAGCAAGAATGCAGGGGGAAGTGAATCAGGAGAAACCGCTGAAGGGTTAATAAATTTAGGAAAACAAACAGATGAACCTGATTCATCTACTGAGAAAACCCTGGCGGATCTGCTGAAAATGTTAGGCGATAATTACAATCCAAAGAAGAAAAGAACTCCGAAAGCTCAAAAGTCTTGAACAACAAGAGAAAGTAAGAAAAGAAAAGCTGCTCCTTCTGAGACTTCTAATATTTCTCTTCCAAGAGAAAGAACTACAAGGAGCAAGGTAAAGCAAAGTGAGGACGAGTTGAAGAGAGATTTAGAGGAGAGTAAGAAGAAAAGAGTGGAAAAAGGGAAAGAAAAAGTTGTTGAGCCTATTGAGGCTGTTGAAGTGGATGAGATGGACCTGGTCCATCAAGGTGAAAAAGTGGCAGAAGTAGAGGTTCAGACCCCTAATCCCAATAAATTCAAGACTTCCTTAAAGAAGTCTTCATCTGTTTCTAAGTCTGCTGAACCATCTATCTCGGCTAAATGAACCAGTCTACAGTTCTTCCAAGACTTAATTTCCTAGCCTGCCTAGAACTTTCAGTAACCCAGATTCAGAATTTTTTTGTTGTTCATGTTTTAACTATTTTTGTTTTATTTTGTGGATTGTGGCAGAATCATATTCGTTCTATCAATGAAATCTGATGCTTTTTGCTCTGATTCAGTATCTCTATTTTTTGATAGTTTGAATTCTTACTTGATTATTGATGATTAATCCATGATTGCATATGCAGTTGCCCAAACGACTATGAGTAAGTGTTAAAAATATGGGATTCATACAATTTTTTTGCAACTTTTCGATGATATCAAAAGGGGGAAGATAGGTTGTGCTCTGAACATGTGATATTTATAACCTAATGAACTTGGTTCTTTGTGATAAATGCTTAATACTCTAATATGTGTCACTGTTGGACTAAGATGAAACAGACATGAAGCACAAAGTTTGTCATCATCAAAAAAGGGGATTTTGTTGGCCCAAGAAAGGAAATAGTTTTGAAGAGTGATAAAGTAACTCCGAGATGAACCAGGTCCATTACAGGTGACATAGACCATCAGAGTTAAAGGCACATGAGATGCACATGCAGGAGATAAATGTATTCTGATTAAATTGAGATATCTTCTGATCGAAAAGATTGCAAAAACGAAATTGAGAAGGGATCCTTATTCAATAAGAACAGAATCAAAGATAAGGAAGGATTTCGGAGTTCAGTTTGACTACAACTCTTTCACCATGGAAGAGTTGAATTAGGATTCTAGTTAATTCCTTATCTACTAACTCCTATAAATTGCAGATTGTTCTTATGATATGTAAACGCACAAAAGCAGAAAATTATCAAGAATTGAGAGCAAAAATTCGTGAAGAAATTTTGCAAGCAGTTCGAGCCAAATTGGAGAGTGCGAATTTGAAGCTACATACTAGCTAGAAGAACCAGTTCCATCTGTTTATCATTGAGTCTAGTTGGTTGCAATAGGCAATTTAATATTGTATCTTTTCATCTTTCATAGAAGCAATTGTAATAGGTACACCTTTGTTCAAGTTAGAGTTAACTTGAAGTTGGTAGAAATTAGCTAGAGGCTAGTTACTACATAGGGTTAGAGTTAATCCTAGGATTACAAAAGAGTTTATTTTGTAAGTCCGTTTGGCTCAGAGTTTTAGTGAAGAGTTTGAGAAAATCCTATTGAGGTGTAGGTCGTGGTTTTTTCACCTTTTGAGCCAGGTGTTTTCCACGTAAAAATCTCTGTGTTTTTACTTTACTGCTTTTATTATTCCGCAAACAGCAGTAGTTGGAACACCAAGAAGAACCAGGTTCTTCAAGTAAGACAACACTCGAAAGTTGGGTACCACACAATTAACTATATTCTTGTGTGGTATTGACGTCTAAAAAATCACACATCCATTTGATAGATTGGCCATTGTCTAAGTGCAGCAACTGCAATGACAGTTCTGACTGTGGTCATCTTAGCTACATGAGAGAAGGTATCATGAAAGTCAATCCCTTCCTGTTGAGTATACCCCTTTGCCACTAGTCTTGCCTTGAACCTCTACACTGTACGATCATCATTGTATTTAATTTTGTAGACCCATTTACATCCTATGGGAACTTTAGAGTCACTACCTCCCAAGTGTTGTTTTGTTCTAATGCCTCAATCTCAAGTTTCATAGCCTTGATCCATCTATCATCTTTGATAGCTTGTGAGAAAGATGGTGGTTCAAGATCAGAAGAAAAAGAGGCTAGGAAGGACTGAGAGTTAGGGGAAAGATGAGAATAGGAAATGAACTGACGTATAGGATAGAGTGATGAAGTGGAAGCAGATGTAGAAGGTAGGGAAGACTGAACATAGCCGGTTAGCCAGATAAGAGGTTTAGAGACTCTACCTGACTTCCTAACTTGTGTGGGGTGGGTAATTGAAATATTATTTGAGTGTGAGTTATCATGAATGTTAGATGATGATTCTGTAGGCAAAGAGGGAATATAGGAGGAGGATTGGGTAGGAATAACAGAAGAATCATCATGGGAATCAGAAGAAGGAGTAGGTGAATCTGTGAAATCATTTGAAAGATCAGGAGTAGGAACTTCTGGTTCATTAGTGGCAGAAGGTTCTGGTGCTATGTTGAAAGGTGGAAATATATCTGAGGCAAGGTGATTGGGAGTAGAGTCAGGAATCACTAGGAACCTGTGATTAGGATATTTTGAAGGGAAATATTCCTTCCTTGAAGACAACATCCCTGCTAACTAGAAATTTATTAGCAGCAATATCATACACTTTATATCCCTTTTGTGTTGGTGCATATCCCATGAAGACTCCAGGTGTAGACTTAGGATTGAATTTATCATGGAAATCAGTCTTTGTAGCATAACAAAGACATCTCAGGGTTCTCATATGATCAAAAGAAGGAGGTTTACCATGGAACATCTCATAAGGAGATTTTCCTTGTAGAACATAACTAGGGAACCTATTTATGATGTATGTTGCTGTTAAAATGCAATCACCCCAGAATTTTAGGGTATGTTGGCTTGAAATCTTAAGGATCTTCCTATTTCAAAAAGGTGTCTGTGCTTTCTCTCCACAACTTCATTTTGTTGTGGAGTGTGTACACAATTGCTTTGATGAATTATCCATTTGGACTTGAAAAGATTGGAACAAAGAGTGTTAAAAAATTCATGTCCATTGTCTGACCTGACACACTTGACAATAGTACCAAACTGATTTTCTACAAGTTGAAGGAAGTCTTTTAAAACAACATACACATCACTCTTGAGTCTTAAGAGAAAAGTCCATGTCATTCTAGTGTAGTCATCAACAAGAGTTAGAAAGTATTTTAAGCCATTGTAAGTACATACTCTATATGGTCCCCAAACATCCATATGAACTAGTTCAAAAGAAGAAACAGACTTAGAAGTGCTAATAGGGAATGTAAATCTAATTTGTCTAGCAAGAGGACAAACATGACAATTACAAACAGATGACTTAGACAAGTATTTATTTATCCCATGTATAGTTTGTAAGACTGTCATAGGGGCATGGCCCAGTCTTTGATGCCACAGAAAACTTGAACTTGGTTGATGTGAAACTGTCATACATTTGGAGGAAGAAAAGGCAGTAGCAGGTGCTGAAGGATTAGAGACCTCCTTTGAGTTTACCAATCCCCTTCACCATGCCACTGGAGAGGTCCTGAAAGATGCAAAAATCAGGATAGAAGTGGACAACACTATTTAACTCTTTAGTGTATTTAGATATAGGCAACAAGTTATATTTGAATTCAGGCACATAGAGAACATTATGAATGGTTTCTCAGTTAAACAAGTTACAGGAACCAATATGAGTAATTTTGGTGCTATTACCATTTGGTAGATGGACTGAAGATGATTTAGGTTCAGGCATTTGGATGATACTTGACAAGATATTCAAGGATGATACCATATGATCTGAGGCACCAGAATTAATAATCCAACAACTATCTTCAGTTAGTGATTTACCTACCATGTTGGTAACTTCTGCAGGCTCAGGTTCCTTGCTCAATAGTTTGAGAATCTGCTGATATTGTTCTGGTGTAAACCCTGCACAGTTGGAACAACTGGGATACTCTGCATAGCATATGCATTTTCTGCATTTTGAATCTCATCATCCGCATTCACATTATGAGCCATAGGAGCCATAGGTCCACTGTTGTCACGTGTTCCTCTCCTCTTACTGTTATTGAACTTAAAACCTGGTGGATATCCATTGAGTTTGTAGCAAGTATCTCTTGTGTGTACTTTCATCTTGCAGTAATCACATAACAATACATTGTTCCTCCTAGGTCTCATGTTGGAAGCATTTGCAGCACCAGTGCATTATTCTCCATCCCCAGAAGTGCACTTCCTAAAATTCCATTATGTGTAGTATAACCAGCACTTATCCTCTGACTTTCCTCTTGAAAAATCATGGAATATGATTGGTCAAGTGTTGGTGTAGGGTGCATCATCAGAATCTTACTTCTTTGTGGTGCATAAGTCTCATTTAATCCCATTAAGAATTTCATAAATTTCTGCTGGTGTAAGAACACAACGAATTGTCTGGACTTTTCACAATCACAACCAGGAAATGGGATAATTGATTCAAATTCATCCCATAGGTCATTTAGCCTAGAAAAATATACTGACACACTAGAGATTCCTTGTTTCAAGGAACTTATTTCCTTGTTCATGTGATAAATTTTCGTAGCATTTACTTTGTCAAACCTATCCTTCATAGACTTCCATACTTTTTGTGCATCTGATGAGTATACAATTCCTCTCCTAAGTTCTGGTGCTACTAAACTTCTGATCCATGACTGGACTATTGCATTGCACCGTTCCCATTGTCTTAGCCTAAAGTTATTTTTCTCATATTGAGCTCTAGTACAGATTTCATCTATAAAACCTAGCTTATTCTTCACCAGTAGCGACATTGTCATAGATCTACTCCATTCCGAATAGTTTTCTGTTTCGATTAGCAATTCAGGCACAAGTGAAATACCTGGTGTGTCCGAAGGATGTACATACAACAGATCGTTACAATCGATTGTTTGAATGTTTGCATGTGATGATTCAACACTCGCATGAGGAGTATCGATAGCCATTTCAGCAGAAAATCAAAGAAATTTGGGAATTTCTCAGTCAGAAGACAATTTTAGAAGAGCAACTAAAATTTGAAACAAAACAGAGGTCTAGAAGAAGTGAGTAGATGCTGAAGCTCGACAATCAGAATCGCGTGAAGCCGGACTCTGATACCATGTCAAAAGTAAACCCTAGGTCAGCCATTGTTGAGCTCTTCATAAGCATCGAATTCTCAGAGAAGAAGAACGAAGAAGGAGAGAGAAGCAAGAGAGAAAACTGAGTTCGATTTTACTGCTCTAAAACTGAAACCTGGAAGTGTACTGCACACATATATAACCACCGACTTAACCAACTAACTAACTCCTAATTTCACGAATACACCTTCTAGAACAGTATTACATAAATAGCCTTAAGTACAATTGCATTAAGCTACTAATTTCTACATATTGTCACATAAAGTGAAACCGAGGGAGTATAATTTAAGTTGACAGTACGCAGTACTTAATTATTTAATTTCGTGACTACTGCAATTCCTAATTATTCATTTTGCTTTACGTTTCTCAGTTTTTCCAAATAAGGCCATAAGAAAATAGCACAATTCACATTGTATTTTACTATTTTCCCTCATCATGGCGAAGTCATAATCGTGGCGGAGTCACCTTTCTTGAAAGGGTGTTAAGTATTACTTATTCTTCGAAAATTACATTATGTAATTAAAGAAAAAAAAGTATATTATTAAATTTCATCAACTTTTTCGTGTTTACTTTGTTATATTTTAATTTCTCCTAATGAAAATTTTGACTTTGCCAGTACTCAATTAGCTAGTCCATATGTGAAATGGTTACGCGTATGCATCTTTATTTATTTACACACGTATATTGATGTGTCTACATATACTACATACATATTGGGAACCCTTCTATCAGGGAGATCACATGGCATGTTTTTTCCTTAACAATATCAAACGGTCACAAATAAATCTTCAAAAATTCGTAGAAAAATCAAGAACCTACGATCCATAGAAAATTTAACAAGTTGACGGGACAATATTATTTTGTGTTTATTAGGTACGTCGAATATAGTTCCCTACCATTGTAATTTGTATCTCATGTGACCGACCATTAAGTTTAATTTACCTGGCATTGCTCCTACCCTGTCTTTTCTTCTTTGTATTCTCATATATATATATATATATATCTACTAAACTATACTCACTTTGTTTATCAAACAACTAATTCAGACCAACTATTCCACTCTTCAAAACGCAGAAAAAAGGAGCAAAAGTTGTGCACATTAAAGGAAATGGCAACAGAACTTGAAATTACTGAACTCAGGTTGGGACTTCCAGTGGGGAAATTGGAAAAAAATGAGAAGAAAAGGGTGTATTCTGAAATTACAAGCAGTGAACAAAACAGCAGCAACAACGTTAATTACGATGATGATAACTATAAGTACTGTCAAAACAAGAATCAAGTTGTGGGGTGGCCGCCGGTTAGTTCTTATCGGAAAAAGAACAGCTTTAAAATGTACGTCAAAGTTAGCATGGATGGTGCGCCATTTCTGAGGAAAGTTGATTTGAGCAATCATAAGGACTATTCTCAACTTGTTATGGCTCTTGAGAAACTCTTTGACTGCTATAGAATTGGTTAGTGTTACGTTCTCTGCATTTTCTTAATCGTTAATTTTGTGTGTTTTTTACATGGTTTTTTGTACCCTCGAGGTTTATTTATGCAAGTGAAGTTACTGTTATAATATACAATAAGTAACATGGAAAAAGAAAAATGATTTAACTAATTAGGTATTTCGACAATGTAATTTTTTTTATACTTTCTATGTAGTTTAATCAATAATTAGAGGTGGAACTAGGATTTTAACTTTATTTGTTTAAGTTATTGAGTTCTAAATTAATATTTGTACATAATTAATGAATTTTTAAAAGATAAATACAAGATTTGAACTGAAGTGACCGAGGTCACCACTAGCCGACACTGTGGCTCCGCGCCCGTCAATAACAGACTGAAGTTATATACATTGACGCTTTAATTTTTTTTTTTAAACTATAGTGTAGCTTAACCTGTAATAGCATGTTAATTATTACTACTATTTTCTTTAGATTATCAATTACTGATACTTATTATAGAGAGTTACTTGTGATTTCTTATCCTATGTGATATGATTGTGCAAATATTGGTTTTACATAAAACATGAACTCATCTATTATATAAATAACATTTTAATTACTGTTTTTCTCGTTTAGCAATTAATACTAATCATAAAAAATTATTTTATACTATAACATTTAAATTCAAAAAAGAAAAGAAAAGACAAAAAAGAACTAAAGAGATCAAGTCGAATTGTCGACAGGGGAAGCATTGGAGGATGCGGACAAGTCAGAGTACGTTCCGATATATGAAGACAAAGATGGAGATTGGATGCTTCTTGGCGATGTTCCGTGGCAGTAAGTTCTTTTTTATTTTTATTTTATTTTTAATTTTCGATGTTCGATTTTTATATTAAATTCTAATTAAATTTGAATTTGTACCGGACAATCACATTCTTTGGTAACTTTTTAAAAAGTCTTTCCTAGTCTGTCCCACCAGTAATAACCTATATCGTTAATCTTAAACTTCACGTTTTGGCATTAAAATTAAAATTCACAAAATAATTTCTATGCTATATGCATCATACGTTTTGTGAAAGATCCTGCTCTTACAAATTACAAAAGATTTCCCCTTTATCATCTTGCAATGGATGTCTGGTTTCATACTCTAATATAATGGTGAAGTTAGGAATTTTTTCAACAATAAATTTTTTTTTTTGATAAAGAGTGATCAGTATGTGTTATATAAAAACGTAAAGTTTTATTTATGTACATTCAACAAAGGATTGTCAGCTGACAACTCTTATGACCATGTGGCTTCGCCACTGCTCTAATACTAGTTGTATAAGACATTCAATCTTTCAATTACTCAAATCTGTAATTTACACAGAGTTTGTAAAAAATCGCAGTAAAAGTTTTTGGTTTCGTATATGTGCTCACGTGTGTATGTCGGTACAGGCTATAGCTAACTTCTGCTGAGTTAAATACGACTGAAAAAGAATTAAGCTATGAAAAATTCCTATAATAATGAATCAGAGAAGAAATCAAGATCAGTTAACTTATAAAGATGTCTCCCAATATTGTCGTAGTATGATTTATAAGTTACTGATTCGAGCCGTAAAATCAGTCGGTGGCCTGTCATTTTTTCTTTTGGAGTGATATATACTGAATAATGTTCTTGGATACCTGTAATATTTTGGTCAGAAAATCTAAGAAATTATATGAATTTGCAGAATGTTCAGTGAGTCATGCAAAAGGCTAAGGATTATGAAGAGATCGGATGCGAAGGTTATAGGGATTGGAGCAAGGGACTTTCTCAAGGGAATGTCTCAAGAGAAATGAAGGCATTTCTAATTTGTCCTGCTTTATCATTTGGCCTAGTGGCCTCCAAAATTAATTATGTATACATATGTAACTGTAATCTTAGGTGTGATGCGAACACCCTAGACTTAAGTTATGATTTCCTTTTTATTATTCTAATGACTATAATTTTTTATAAATAGTTATCTATTTTCGTCAATAATTAGGCTATGTGAACCCAAATATTGTGCTTAAATTGTGGCCAGCAATTAAACGCACTAGCGTTTGCTACCCTTATCTTTTCCCTTGTTTCAATTCTCTATTTTTGGTAGCTTTTAATTTTTGTTTTAACACAATGTTCTTCAAATTCGAATTCTTTCAATAAAAAGCATTGTATACGATAAAATCGGGCGTACCCCTTATGTGACTAATCGAGACTGGAATGTGATAGATTAAGGTTCGACCTTGGACCCATATCGTACCGAGGTACGAGGTTATACCGTCAAAGCTCAAGCTCCCGTGACCGAACAAAATTAAGATCGAGGAAAATTTGCTGAGCCGGATAATAGAAGGATGAAATATCCGTGATCGAGCGTAGATCACGGCGGAGATCTCGACACATATCAATGATAGGCCGATTATTAGCCAATCATGAGATTTCTTACTTCATTTAGAACTGTATCAAGAGTAAGACTCCCCTACTATATAAATGGGGTCTGATCATTTGTAAAACACATCACATTTACGCAATATAAAGCAATACACTGTCTTTTTCTAGCTTTCATTATCTTGTTACTCTGTTCTTGTTGAAACTTCTCTTGGTTCAAGGTTGATCGAATTCGAGGGCCAAGGCTATTCGATTCGTTTGGTTTGCATTTATTTCTTTTATCGTCAATTTCGATATTAATATATTCTCTTAATTTGTACCAAGTTGTATCACGTATCCTTAAAATCACGTATACATTCAATTGTTATCCGCTTTAAGGGTAAATAGTTTGGCGCCCGCCGTGGGGCTAAGGATAATGGTTATTTCCTTGTACTAACTTTCGTAACAAACTATTTTACACTTGTTCTTGTGAGTATCTTTGATTCCAGGATCAAAATGTCGAACTCTCAGGAAGCACCCGTACACGTGGACAATGACTTCGGTCACCATGACGAGAATGACAACATAGAGTCGCGCCTCCTTTTTCCTCGCGGAGTCTGGGTTTTGACATTTTGGGACAATTTCCTTCCTTTTGGGACGGGGTATGGGATTTGAAGAGTCGTCACATAACAGATTAAGGTGCGTTAGGGCACCTAAAGGAAATAACTCATAAACCGATTTACATCACCAGAGATTGGATAAGGGCTCGAAATTACCTTGAGAGGAAGGTGTTAGGCATCCCTTGAGGTCCACAACGGTGGGTCCCGACCAAACTTAATTTAAGTGAATTAGTCCTTAAAGGAAAATAAAACAATTTAAAAACAAATAGAGATTACTTTAAAACGGAAATTAAAGAGGTCCTAGGTTTATTAGCCTATAGGATCACTTCTATGCAATACTCGGTAACCTTCCTCAAATAGAGGTGTTACGCGTAACATTAGCGCACATGTCATCATCTTCTTTACTACCAAATTACCCTCCCTTTATTAATTATTACCTAAACGTTCTAATAGTATCCAGTGCGTACCTTATGCGTGCACTACCCCTACCTTACCTATGGCCCTGGAAGTGTTTAGGACCTTTATTTTAAGGTGGTTTTAGACTCACCTATGTTGCTTAAAAGGAGAAAACTAAGCGGCAAACATCAAATAGGACTGTCACATAAGGAGCAATTAAGGGGGCTCATGTTTATCTCCACAAATAGGCAAACATATGCACGCTATTCAGACAAGCGATTTTTAATGATTTAGGATCCTATAGGCAGAATATCTAAATGAGCATAAATAGAATATATAGCAGTTTTATTAAAGCGGGGCTGTGAGTATCCATCAGTTTGCCTACTGATTTTTATCTCTTACTGAATCTGTGCACGTTTCAAGCAGAAAGAAAATCACAATTTTAAACCCAAGATTTTGATTATCCTACAGGCTTGCCTAAGTGATAACCGAGCAGAATCCTATGGACATGGTATCTAAAATGTAAACTAGTGATTGACTTTAATAGGCAGATTTCATCTTTTTAGATCCTATAGGCATGCTTTCTATGTGCTGAAACTGATTACAAGCATTATTTCCTATAGACATGATATCTAAACACAGAAACTGATTTTTACACTTACTTCCTATAAGCATGATGTCTAAGTGTCAAGACTGATTTTGATATGTGTTTCCTATAGGCATGATGTCTAAGTGTTTAAACTGTTTTTACTTATTTCCTATGGGCATGATATCTAAGTGAGCGGAGATGTTAACAGAATGTTAGACAAGTTTAATAATTCACAAAGAAGATCCTACATGCATGGTTTCTAATGCACATTGAGACTTGAGAATATGCATAAACATGGATTTTGATGCAAAATTGATAAACGTCCTATAACAGGATTTCTAAGATGCAGGTGTGAAATTCAGGACTACAAATATGATGACCCAACGGGTCATTTTATGAATTTAGACTCCGTTCTAGGCTTACTATCCATAAAAAGGTTAATTTTAAATACTTCAATTTGCGTGCGCAGTCCGGTCGTGAAACCAGAACGCTTTTATGTGAAAATATGAGAAATAGTAATTTCTAGAGTCAAAATTTGATTATAGTTGACTTTGGTCAACATTTTGAGTAAACGGACCCGGATCTGTGTTCTGACGATTCCGAAAGGTCCACAGTAAAATATGAGACTTGGGCATATGCCCAGAAATGAATTCCGAGGTCCCAAGCCTTAGAAAATAATTTTTTGAAAAAAATTTTCTGCTTGTTAATTCAAAAAATAAAGAAATAAAATAATATGTGAAATATATGATATCGGGCCCGTATTTTGGTTCCGGAGCCCGTAACAAGTTCTTTATGTTATGTAAGCCCTATCTGTGAAGTTTTATGAGAATCAGAGTTGATTTGATGTAATTCGGACATTCGGTTGAAAAGTTAGGAATTTGAGTGTTCTTAAGGAAATCTTGAGTTTTGAGGCTAAATATGTAGATTTTGATGATTTGGTTGCACGAACAAGTCCGTATGATATTTTTAGACTTGTGTGCATGTTTGGTTTGGAGCCATGAAGGCTCGGGTGAGTTTCGGGTAGGCTACGGAGTGTCTAGACTTAGAAAAATACCCCAACAGCTGAACATCTGGTGTGCAGCCTCAGATCTCGCAAATGCTAGGTCGGGCTTCGCAAATGCGAAGCCAATGGCCAGCCTCAGATCTCGCAAATACGAGGTCCTAGGGTCGCAAATGCGAAGGGTCCTGTTCGCAAATGCGAGGTGCTGTTCGCATTTCTGATATCTCTCCGGAAAGCCCAGGGTTCGCAAATGCGAGACCCGCAACCTGTTATATCAGCTTTTTGACGGGATTTTGCCTTCTTTTCCAATTTTCTAAAACCCTAAACCTCCGTAGGCGATTTTCCAAAGACTCAAACTTCTCCAAACCATTGGTAAGTGATCTCTAACTAATCTCTTTCAATTTCTAACAACTTTTAACAAGATTACAGCCAAAAAAATCTAGAGTTTTCATGGTAAAAATTTGATTTTTGGGTAGAACTTAGAAATTTCAAATTTTGGAGAATTGGACCTCGAATTGAGGTCGAATTCCAATATCAATTGTATATCCGGGCTCGAGGGAGATTGAGTAAATGGGGTTTGGTCCGAACCTCGAGTTTAGATCAAGCGGGTACGGGGTCGATTTTTGAATTTGAATAGGAAAACTTAGGAAGATCATTGCTTTTCAATAAAGATGATTCCTTTAGGATATGATCGATAACATTGAACAAATTGTGATTAGATTCAAGCGGATTAGAAGCAAATTCTAAAGGAAAGGCAGTGCTAGAGCAGTGCAGTGCTTGTTAGATCGAGGTAAGTGCTTGGTTTAACCTTGACTTGAGGGAATAGGAATCCCCAACTTAATTGTTATGTGAAATTTCATGTGTGTGGTGTATAGGTGAGGTGGAGAGTATCTATGCACCACCAAGTTATCTGCTTACATGATCCCTTTCCTGTTTCCAGTATAATTTCTTCATATTTAATTGTTTCATGTTCATTATTTTTTTTTGGTTACTTGGCTTGGTGACTTACTGTTAAGTCTTGTTGCAAGTATTATGGGAGAAGTATTAGTGTTTTTCCGTGGAATTATCGTGGTACAAAAAGATTGAATGGGTTGACATTATTTTACGACATATATATATATTTTTGTTGGTTTCATTTTTGTGATAATATTGATGAGTTTATGAGAAGTACAGTTTTCTGTTTAATAAAATGATAGTGATAAGGGTGGACAGAGGAAATAAATGATAGTGATAAGGGTGGACAAGCGAAATAAATGATAGTGATAAGGATGGACAGGGGAAATAAATGATAGTGATAAGGGTGGACAGGAGAAATAAATGATAGTGATAAGGGTGGACAAGTGGGATCGAGTTGCACGCCGCAACAAGACAGTGATAAGAATGATACTTTTACTGGATTTCAAAAATTGTTTTGTTGGTTTTTGAAACTCAAGGATTTGAAACTTATAGATTTGAAAACTTATTGTTTTACTCTACTGTTTCTCATATTATGCACGTACAGTTGTTTTAAAGTAAAGTTTGGAAATTTATGTGAGATCTTGTTTACAGCTGAGGCCTGGAATAGGCGACTGAGTTATTTGATTGATTGTTCTAGTTGATCTTTCTTATTTGTGTAGAATTATTTCCTTGCTCTATTATATATTTTGTTACAGGTTAAGTTATAATTGCCCCGCCTTAGCCTCGTCACTACTTCGTCGAGGTTAGGCTCGACACTTACTCAGTACATGGGGTCCGTTGTACTAATACTACACTCTGCACTCTTTTGTGTAGATCCAGGTACCGACCATAAGTAGAGATTTTTAGTAGCAGCTATCCATTATCTGGAGACACGAGGTATATCTGCCGGTGTTCGCAGATCCCAAGAGTCTTCTCTTTGTTCGTAGAGACTATTTTTTTATATTTTCTTACAGTTATATTATTTCTTTCCGCCCATTATTTATAGTATTCTTTAGAAGTTCGTGAATTGTGACACCAGACCTATGGGGTAGTCTTAGAGTTATTTATATGATTAGTTCGTGGCTCGGTTTATTTATTGGTTTAGTTATTTACACTTGGAGTTATTCACTGGAAACCATTAGTCTTAGTTTACTTTAGCTTTATTTTATTGTGCTTAAGTAAGTAATCAAAGGAAAATTGCTAATCGAATTATAACATTGGCTTGCCTAGAAAGTGCGGTGTTAGGCGCCATCACGATCCCTAAGGTTGGGAATTTGGGTCGTGACAAGTTGGTATCAGAGCACTAGGTTGCTTAGGTCTCACAATTCACGAACAAAATCAAGATCGAGGAAAATTTGCTGAGCCGGATAACAGAAGGACGAAATATCCGTGATCGAGCGTAGATCACAGCGGAGATCTCGACACGTATCAATGATAGGCTGATTATTAACCAATCATGAGATTACTTCATTTAGAACTGTATCAAGAGTAAGATTCCCCTACTATATAAATGGGGTGTGGTAATTTGTAAAACACATCATATTTACGCAACATAAAGCAATTCACTATCTTTTTCTAGCTTACATTATCTTGTTACTCTGTTCTTGTTGAAGCTTCTCTTGGTTCAAGGTTTATCGAATTCTAGGTCCAAGGCTATTTGATTCGTTTGGTTTGCATTTATTTCTTTTATCGTCAATTTCGATATTAATATATTCTCTTAATTTTTGCCAAGTTATATCACGTATCCTTAAAAACACATATAAATCCAATTGTTATCCGCTTTTAGGATAAATAGTTTGGCGTCCGCCGTGGGCTAAGTATAATAGTGATTTCCTTGTACTAACTTTCGTAACACACTATTTTACACTTGTTCTTGTGAGTATCTTTGATTCCAGGATCAAAATGTCGAACTCGTAGGTAGCACCTGCACACGTGGACAATGACTTCGGTCACCATGACGAGAATGACAACATAGCACCAGGGAACAACGTACCTCCAGTTGGCCTCGATGGAGTTCTGACTGTAGATCCAATCGACGCCAGCTCGCATGTAGCCATCAATGCAAATTTGGCCATCGATCCCGAGAGTAGCATCTGTAGGGATGTTAGATCGGCCGCTCAGAGCACACATGGCGACGAAGAAGGCGGGATCAAATTTTGGGTGATCTTCAAGATATTACAGGCTCAACAAGCCATGGTAGCCCAGCTCCAAAACCAGAATCATGCACCGAGCATGATCGAGCCTGAGCCTTCCTAGAAAGTTATTCATAGGGTCGAATCGGTGTCAAGGAAATCGAACATGAATTAGTAGGGGGCCGATCCCGCAAACATGAAGATGCTCGAGGGACTAACGAAACGAGTTGAGTCAGAGGAAAATAAGATCGAAGCAAACGACAAGAAGGTGGAAACTTATAACTCCAGGGTTGATCAAATCTCGGGGGCACCACCAATATTGAAGGGTTTGGATTCCAAAAAGTTCATAGAAAATATCTCCCCCCCCAAGCGCGGCTCCCAAACCTATCCCCAAGAAGTTTTGCATGCCCGAGATTCCTAAGTACAATGGAACGACCGACCCAAACAAGCATGTCACCTCTTACACATGTGCAATTAAAGGGAATGATCTAGAGGACGACGAGATCGAATCCACATAACTAATGAAATTCGGGGAGACCCTGTCGAAGGGAGATATGATATGGTACCACAATTTACCACCTAACTCTATTGATTCTTTTGCTATGCTTGTAGATTCTTTTGTAAAGGCACACGCCAGAGTCATTAAGGTCGAGACTAGGAAGTTGGGCTTTTTCAAGGTAAGGCATAAAAATAACGAGATGCTTAGAGAGTTTGTGTCTTGGTTCCAAATGGAATGAATGGATCTACCACCGATCGCCGATGATTGGGTCGTTCAAGCTTTCACCCAAGGAATCAATGTACGAAGCTCAGTGGCTTCACAACAGTTGAAGCAGAGTTTGATAGAATACCCGGTTGTTACTTGGGCCGATGTACATAATCGGTATCAATCAAAGATTAAAGTCAAAGATGACCAGATGGGGAATCTTTCCGGGTCTGTTTATCCTATCAGGACCGTTGACAAAATCAAAAGGGACATTGATCGAGAACCAAGGTTGAACAAGGATCGATACCAGCCGTATAAAGGAGATCGTAGGAGCAACATATATGGGTGAAACCCTGTACAAAGTGAAAGGAGAAATGACTGAGACCAGAGCTCTCGTGATCTCATGAGCAAGAATGGCTTTGACAGGCATACCGGACCTAAAGAAGCACCACGATTGTCAGAATATGACTTCAATGTTGACGCAACCTCCATCATATCGGCTATCAGACGCATCAAAGATACTAAATGGCCTCGACCTCTATAGATCGATCCAGCCCAAATAAATCCCAACCAAATGTGAAAATATCATGGCACCCATGGCCACAGAACGAAAGATTGTAGACAATTGAGAGAAGAAGTAGCCCGGTTATTCAACTACGAGCACCTTCGGGAGTTTCTGAGTGATCAAGCCAAGAATATTTTCAGAAATAGAGATTCCAACAAACAAAACGAGCAAGAAGAACCTCAACACGTCATTCACATGGTTTTCGTAGGGGTCGATGTTCCCCAATGCCAGTGTTAAAATGCACCAAGGTGTCTATCACAAGGGAGAAACGAACTCGAGATTACGTACCAGAAGGAATCTTGTCCTTGAATGATGAGGACGCAGAAGGATCCATGCAGATCCATAACGATGCCGTGGTAATATCTGTACTCATGAATAAGACTCGAGTTAAACGTGTGTTAATTGATCCAGGTAGTTCGGCTAACATCATTTGATCAAGGGTCATAGAACAACTCGGTCTACAGGACCAAGTTGTGCCCGCGGCCCGAGTGCTGAACGGATTCAACATGGCTTGTGAAACTACTAAGGGCGAAATAAATTTTCTAGTAAATGTAGTCGGGACCATCCAGGAGACCAAGTTCCTTGTGATCGAAGGGGATATGAGGTATAATGCCCTGTTCGGGAGACCATAGATCCAAAACATGAGGGCAGTGCCCTCGACCCGTCACTTGGCTCAAAAATTCCCAATACCAGAGGGAATAAAAACAATCTAAGGGGAGCAACCCGCTGCAAAGGAAATGTTTGCCGTTGACAAAATGATTCCAATATCGACACTCTCATCGACGAAGGGGTCAAATTCGAAAGGAAAATAGGAAGCCAAATTACAATCACAGTTGTCGGCCTCGACCCAACTAGAGGAGCAGGGGGCTGACAAAGATGATGATTATGGGGCCCCTCGATCCTTCATAGTCCCCGATGACTCTGGCTCTACCAAGTCAACAGTCGAAGAGCTGGAGCAAGTCATACTAATCGAACATCTGCCCGAACGAAAGGTATACCTGGGCACGGGGTTAACTCCCGAGCTCAGGAAAAAACTTATTCAATTTCTTATAGCTAACATGGATTGTTTTGCTTGGTCCCATCTCCACATGATAGGTATCCCACCGGAAATTACCACCCATAAACTAAGCTTGGACCCAAAGTTTCATCCGGTGAAGCAGAAAAGAAGACACCAGTCTGAGATCAACCATGCCTTCATCAAAGATAAGGTAACTAAGTTTCTTAAAATAGGGTCCATCCGGGAAGTAAAATACCCCGAACGGCTAGCAAACGTAGTAGTAGTCCCTAATAAAGGGAACAAACTAAGAATGTGTGTAGATTACAAGGATTTAAATAAAGCATGCCCCAAGGATTCTTTTCCTTTGCCTAATATCGATCGCATGATCGAATGCTACAGCCGGCCACGAGATCCTCAGTTTTTTCGATGCCTATTCCGGGTACAAGCAAATACAAATAAACCCGGATGATCAGGAAAATACCTCGTTCATCACTAAATATGGTACCTATTGTTATAACGTAATTCCATTTGGTATAAAAAATGCTGGTGCCACTTATCAACGCCTAGTAAACCGGATGTTCGAAGAACAAATATGGAAATCTATGGAAGTTTACATTGATGATATGTTAGTCAAGTCCGTGCAAGCAGAGGGCCATTTGAATCATTTGCAGGAAACCTTCAGTATATTGAGGAAATACAACATTTAGCTTAACCCCGAAAAAATGCGCGTTCGGGATCGGGTTAGGCAAATTTCTCGGATTCATGGTATCCAGCCGAGGAACTGAGATCAACCCCGACAAGATCAAAGCTATCGAGGACATCACAGGAGTAGACAATGTAAAGGTCGTGCAGAAGTTAACCGGGCGCATAGCCTCCCTGGGGCGATTCATCTCAAGGTCCTTCGATAAGAGCCATCAATTTTTCTCGTTGTTGAAGAAGAAAAATAACTTCACCTGGACTCCAGAATGTAACAGGCCTTGGAAGATCTTAAACGATACTTATCGAGCCACCGCTACTTCACACACTGAGGGCAGACAAACAATTGTATTTATATTTGGCAGTATCGGAGATAGCAGTAAGTGGAGTCCTAACCGGACCTTGGGCGAGGCCGAAACTAGATATCTCCACCTAGAAAAATTGGCGACCGCCTTGATAAGCGCCTCTTGGAAACTAAAATCATACTTTAAATGTCACCCCATATGTGTTGTAACAACTCATCCATTGTGAAATATAATACATAAACCTGAGATTTCGGGATGATTGGCCAAATGGGCCGTAAAAATTAGCGGGTATGATATTGAATATCGACCCCGAACATCTATTAAGTCTCAAATTTTTGCATACTTCATGGCTGACTTCACACCGGCCCTAGTACCCGAGGTCGAAAAAGAGTTGTTGGTAAAATCGGGTACGTCCTCGAGAATCTGGAACCTCTTTACGGATGGTGCATCAAACGCAAAGGGTCCGGACTCGGTATCGTACTAGAACCACCCACAGGAAACATTGTTAGACAATCTATTAGAACTGTAAAATTGACTAACAACGAGGCCGAGTATGAGGCCATGATTGTAGGTCTCGAACTAGCCAAAGGCTTGGGGGCTCCCTCTGTGGTGAATCAGGTTAACGGAACCTTCGAAGTTAGAGAAGAACGAATGCAACGATACCTAGATAAGTTACAAGTAACTTTGCATCGATTTAAGGAATGGAATTTATAGCACGTGCCTCGAGATCAAAATAGTGTGGCCGATGCCCTCACAAATTTAGGTTCATCGGTCGAGGATGACGAGCTCAATTCGGGGGCCTTTGTGCAACTCATGAGGTCATTAGTCGAAAAAGGCCATGTCGATATGAACTCCACAAGATTAACCTGGGATTGGAGAAATAAATACATAGAGTATTTGAAGGCCGGAAAACATCCCTCAGATCTAAAAGAATCGAGGGTCGTGCACACCAAGGCAGCCCGATTCACCTTGTCCGAAGACAGAACCTTGTTCGGAAGAATGTTTGATGGCTCACTAGCAATATGTCTGGGACCAGGAGATATCGAGTATGTTCTGAGGGAAGTTCATGGGGGCACTTGCGAAAATCATTCCGGTGCCAAATCATTGGTTGAAAAGGTAACCAGAGCCGTCTATTACTGGATCGACATGGAAAAAGATGCGAAAGAGTTTGTTCGAAAATGTGACAAATGCCAAAGACATGCACCGATGATTCACCAACTCGGGGAACTACTCCATTCGGTCGTGTCACCATGGCCATTCATGAAGTGGGGAATGGACATTGTTGGACCTCTTCTATGGGCACCAGGTAAAGCTCAATTTATCTTATTTATGACTGATAAGTTTTTTAAGTGGGTTGAAGCACATGCCTATGAGAAGGTTAGGGAGAAGGAAGTCATCGACTTCATTTGGGACCACATCACATGTCGGTTCAGGTTGCCATCCGAAATTGTGTGTGACAACGGGAAAAATTTCATTGGCAACAATGTAACCAAATTTCTTGAAGATCATAAGATCAGAAGAATCCTCTCAACACATTATCATCCTAGCGGGAACGAGAAAACCGAATCGACCAACAAAACCATCATCCAAAATCTTAAGAAGAAGCTAACCGATGCCAAATGAAAATGGAAGGAAATACTACCCGAAGTCCTTTGGGAAAATCGCACGATTGTGAAGACCAGTACTGGGGCTACCCTGTTCTCATTGGTCTACAACACCGAAGCCCTGATTTTGGCCAAAGTCGGGGATCCAAGTATCATATACTGATACGCAACAAAGAAGTCAAATGACGAGGCCATGAGTACGGGCTTGGATATGTTGGACGAAAGGCACGAAGCCTCCCTTGTTCGATTGGTTGCCCAAAAATAACGGATCAGAGGTAATACAATCGAAGAGCCAATCTTTGATATTTTAATGTTGCGGACTTAATGCTAAGGAAAGTAACCCTGAACACCCAGAATCCAAACGAAGGGAAATTGGGAAGGACCGTACCAGATTCTCGAGGTCACCGGGAAAGAGTTTTACAAGCTCGGAACGGTGAATGTAGAACAACTATCGAGCAATTGGAATATATCTTGCCTAAAACGGTATTATTACTAAGGTACGACCCCATTTAATTTCCTTTTTATTTCAGACTAACACTTGCAGGTGGTCAACAAGAAGCGGAAGGAAGTCTTTAGATCTAAAAGCATGTGTTGCACTCTTTTTCCCTTAGACCGATTATGTCCCAAATGATTTTTTCAGCAAGGTTTTAGGCAACAATTGATCGTGCTAACTTAGAATCAAGCCCGATTACGAATTGACACTGAAGTCAATTCAACAATATCTGGGGTTCCTTTTCAATCAACCTCGAATACTGGGGGGCTACCTTCAGATATCAACTCTAGCAAGGAAACTACTTAATAAAAGAAGGGTCTCAATAGATAGGATTTATTGTACCGGCCAAACGATCAAAATGAACCGTGCCCATGTAGATTGCTCGAGCCCTGATGTTTAACCAAAGAATTAGATCCTTTGACCAAAGCTATTTTAGGATGAACACGGGTTTCTGATAATCTAGGAAATAATAATAAATAAAAAGGAGTAAGTAAATAGACAATAATATGATGCACAGAAAAGTAAAATGTATTGTATTCGTAATTCAGATGCCCTTACAAGTTATATTTTATTCCCTTATATAGGAAATTTCTTAATACAACGTCTACCTCTTACAATGATCACTCATTAATGACTAATTATTACATTAATGGGACGTTACATAGAATGACTGTAGTTGTTGCACGAAGGTTGTGTCACGCGTGAGTCATTAATTGAGGGTCTCTGAATCTTACCGTAGCTTTGTCTGGATTCATTCTGACCGTGTATCTTCCTTGTCTCAATCAGGTTGAGTTTCTCGTAGCTGATTACTCTGTAGGTTTATTGAGCCGTGTCTCTTTGCTTCGCACCTTTTTATAGAATCATGTCCAACTGTCATGTTTTCCTTGGTCCACATAGCCGACTGAGTCATCAAGAATTATCATACGTGTGAAACTCTTTTTTTACCAATACAGCCAACTCTTCCTAGTGCGTGCTAAAGTGATGATTCTAGCTTTCCAGGATAGAATTGTATATCTCTTTGGATTGGCAAATGGCAACCGTCAAATTTTAATGCTCAAGCCACATGTTCCCTCTAGATTGGTTTTGCAGTTACTTGGCGCCTTTTAGGGCTTTTTGCGGCTGCATCAGTCACGAAGTGACACCTTCAATTATGATTTTCTCATCATTTTTTCCCCATGTTTGACGGTTGTCTTCAAGTATAAATACCTCTTTTATTTTCTTTACTTTCACGAAACACTTCTAACTTATCTTCTTTATTTGTAAAGAGTTTGTTTTGTCTTCGTAAATATGTCTTCAGGGAACCAACCTAAATGAGTGATAAATGTGGATGATTTGACCCTTTTTTCTGCTCCGACGCGGAGCGAGAGAGGTGGTAGACTGAGGAGTTTAGGATCTACTACTTTAAGATGTTCTTCTTATTCCCAGATTACTTCCCCTCATCCTGCTAGGTCTTTAGTTTCTCCAGGAGCTAGGGCTTCCAGACTTCGTCTAGGGGTAGAGAACATCATGAACCCTTATGTGAACCACGAGTGGATGAAATCATTCCTGCTGAGTTTACCTTCACTAGGGATAGTCAGGTCCTTGTTGATCAGTCATTATCCCTTGATAGTGCTGATAGGTACCCTACCCTTATTACTGAAGGTTTAATTCCCCTTGTTCACAGGGAATTTTCTTGGAAGTCTGATTTTCCTATCATCGTTCCAAATGGGAACCAAAGAATAACGTCTTACAAGACGAGGTATTCTTACGTTTATACCTACCCACCCTTTTACTTTAGGGTTTAAACCTCCTATTCATCCAGTCATCATCGAATTCTGTTGTTTCTTCAAAATTTCCTTAGGACAAGTTGGTCCTCTTGTGTGGTGGGTTGTTGTGTGTCTCAGATAATTAGCTAATTTAGCCTCGGTTCCTTTTACCTTTAATCATCTCATTCATCTTTATTCTCCTGCCTTATTTCGTCAAGGGATTTTTACTCTGGCTGCCAGGAGTAAAAGAGTGCCGGTAACCCCTGAAAACAATAAGGATAGAGGTTGGTACCTTCGGTACGTTGTTGCGCTGACTGCTGGTTTAGTAGGTGAAGAAAATCTTCCCTTCCCCGAGAAGTGGAATCGTGCACGTGAGTACATTTCAGCTCACATTTTTTATTCTTCCTTTTTGATTTAAGTGTTTTATTAACACCGTAGCTGTTTTTTTTCTTCTTTCAGCAATCATGGGTACTGTTGAGAATGTCTATGGTATCTGTGGTTGGGTAGAAAAGTTTTTGTCGATTACTCCATGGAAGAAAGGTCTTGGGACTACTTCTCCGGGAAGTACGGTTGGAAAGTGAAAACTCACGGTAAGTGAAGCTTTTGTTTTCGTTTCTTTCCTTTCTCGAATCTCTTTCTCATTTTAACCTTTTATTTTTGATAGGGTTTCCTATTCGTGGAGTGTCTGCTGTGTCTGTTTCCAAAATGTCTCTGGCTCAGGCCCAGGAAATTATTGTTGGTTCTTCTTCTTCGAAGAGGAAAGTTGGTGGGTCTAGGACCTTAGAAGAAGAAGAAGAAGAAGAAGAAGAAGAAGAGGAGGAGGAGGACACCTTGGTGCACAGGTCATGTAGAAGGAGGGTGATTTTAGACGATGAGTCTACACCCGTGGCAGTATCTTCCGTGCCTGATGTTAGACCTTTTTCCTTTGAGGATGCTTCTCTCTCCCCTGCGCATGATTCTGCGGATCATCTGTTTCGTGAAGGCTTTGGCACTGATGTTAATGAAGCTCCCTTGGCCGTTCTTCATCCTTCTTTTCGAGAAGTTCCTTCATCTGCTCCTATTACCTCCTCCGTTCCCTTGGCTATATTACTTCTCCCGTTACTACTTTGCCCGTGGCTTTCTCAGCTCCCTAGACTTTCATGCCCGTGGCTTCTACATCTCTGCCTGCTCCGTGCCTTCTGTCAGAGAAGTAGGGTCTTCCAGCAGGGAGATGCGACAAGTTCTAATAGAGGTTCCAGCTGGTGGGAATCTTTTTAATAAATCTGGTCAGCCTGAGGTGTGGCTGAAGCCCTTGATAGGCCCAACAGAGAGGACCAAACTGGATAGCCACAATTCTCTTACCTAGGCTAATGAGGCCGTGCAAACATCTGTGAAGGTAAAGTATATTCTTTTGCATTTCATGCTCGTACATGTAATTGTCGTATTTAAGTGATTTCCTTTTTGTAGATCAATCTTATAGGCATGGAGCTCATGAATAGGGTTTCTAACACGGAGCAAGAAATAAAAGAGTGGCGTGCTGAAGTTGATAACTGGAAGAGGAAATATGAATGCTTAAGGCTCGACATGGAGGCCTTAGAGGAAGAAAAATGTACCTTGGAGTGGCAGATGAGAGTCATAGTAGCGGAGTTGGCAGTGGAGAAGGCTTCTTCTAACTAGGCGGACAAAGACAAGAGAATTCTTGAGTCTTTATTTGCCGAGCAGTTGTCCCGTGCCTCAGAAGAAGCTAGGAGTTTAAAATCCTTGCTAGAGTAGAAAGAAGAGTATTCAGGCGAGTTTGTACAGTCTCAGACCCAGACCCAGACCCAAGAGGATCTTCGCAATGCCTTGGACAAAATTCAATTCTTGGAGAGGTCTGTTGCACCTTTGAGGGTCGACAAAGATGCTATTGAGGCTGAGAGGGAAGAGCTGAGAGCTGAGATTATGATATGGAAGAATGATTACCAAGCTCTTGAGGAGGCGGCAACTGTCGATGTTAGTTGGGCATATATGAATTCTCGCCTTGACACATTGACGGAAATGAGTCAAGAGGGTTTCGAACTTAACGCTGAAATGGATAAAATCAAAGAAGCCATGGAGAAAGCTCAACAAGGTCAGAATCTCTCTTCACCCGAAGCTGAGGCTCCTGCTACTCAGGTCCCCTCGTCTCCAGTTGCTCCTGCTTCCTCTGCTGGCGAAGAAGTTGATCCCCCTTCTAAAGACAATTAAGATGTTGGTTCCCCTTCTTTTTTTTATTTGATTGGTGGTTACCCCCAACTCCATCGGGGTTAAGTTTGGATCTTTTAAAGTCCCCAACGGACAACTCAGGGGCACCTTAATGTAAATATAATATATACGACTAAGTATAAATTTAATACTTAGTTTCTACTTAGTCGTTTTATCATATCAATACAAAATATGACTTTTGTTACTGAGTCTTTGTTCTACTCTTTTTAAGTCTTTTGCATGCTTTATTTTTCGAGGTTTTAGTTTTACCTCTGAGTTTTGCATATAGAATGCTTTAGATTACTCGTACCTTTTCGTAATAGGCACGGTATCATATAAAATGTGTGCCTTTTTGTAGTAGGAAAAATTTATGAAAGAGGCCCCTTTTTGATTGACACTTAATAAAGAAGACGTCTCAACTTCATAATGGTGTAATAATGCAATAGAGCGATAGGAAATTTTCACATGTTTAAGAATGTTTCTGAGGAAAGTTTTTTGTTTGAACTTCCACAACATTTTACATGTGTTCGATTATCGTCTAAAACTCATGTTGCAACTGTTTTCTTTTAACGGATTTGATGTACACTTGTATTTCACAACAGGTTTTTTGAGTTAATACAAGAGAACAACTGTTTTTTGTTCGTAACAGTTTTCAATGATCACGAGGAAATGATTTTTCATCCGTAACTGTTTTATTTGATAACAGTTTTACATGTATCTACAAAGATTTCGCAACTGTTTTTAGTTACAACAGTTTTTGAATAAGTACAATGATGATGATCTTTTATCCATAACTATTTTTGGTTATAACAGTTTTCTTTTGAATAAGTACAAAGATGTGTATTTCTTCCTCGTAGCTAATATTTTGCCTTTCAACCTGAACACGTTCGAAGGTTTTTGGATTAGGATTTGTATTTGAGTCTTCAGCTTTGTATTTGAGTCTTCGACTCTTTTCATATCACTTGACTTGTTGGGTAGATGGATCTTTAGGCTCGAGTTTTGACTTTTTGATAGTCTTCTTTGCTTCGTCTTAGCCTTCCATACTGTATAGTCCCCCAAGTGTTTGAGATTTGAAGAATGAAATCTCGAGCACTTGACTATTCCTCACTTGTGGTTCTTTTCCTGAAAAGGAAAAACATGCGGGACTCGAAGGTATATAGTTTTTAGATGATGGCTGCTTAACCCTTTAAAACATCCATCAGAAAGTGTAACCCTAGACCGGGAATTTAGTTACTTCCTCGCGTCTTTACAGGTCTAATATCATCATCTAGCGATGGGTTAGCTTTATGCCTATCATCTAAAAAGGTTAGTAAAATTTTAAATGTTCAAAATAAAATCGAACGTGTGATACCTGACCGGGGGTATCAACTTAGTTTCCTTAGTAGTAGTACTTCTTCAAGTGGATGGAATTCCAACTTGTTGGTAGGATTCTGCCGTCCATAGCTTCCCGCTCGTAGGCGCCTTTCCCAGCTATGCCTCGGACTTTGTAGGGTCCTTCCCAGTTTGGACTTAGCTTTCCTGCGCTTGCTTCTTTCATTGATTGAAAGACATTTTGAGGACGAAGTCCCCAATATTGAAGTACCTGAGATGAGCTTTACGGTTGTAATAACGCTCTATGATTTGTTTTTGAGCTGCCATCTGTATTAGAGTTGCTTCTCTCCGTGGTTTGAGCAGGTCCAGATTGGTCCTCAATTCGTCGTCGTTTGCTTCCTCCGTGGCTGTTGTAAACCTTATGCTTGGTTCGCCTATCTCCACATGTATTAAGGCTTCTGAGCCATAGACAAGTGCGAACGGAGTTTCTCCTGTAGCTGTTTTTGAAGTTGTTCTGTATGCCCATAGTACCGCTGGTAACTCATCAGGCCAGTTTCATTTGTCTTTATCTAGCCACTTCTTTAGATTGTTAATGATTGTTTAACCAAAGAATTAGATCCTTTGACTAAAGCTATTTCTAGGATGAACACGAGTTACTGATAATCAAGAAAATAGATAAAAACGAGTAATAGACAATATTGCAGAAATATAGAAAAGCAAAGTAGATTGTATTCGAGAATCAGATGCATTTACAAGTTGTATTCCCGTCCCTTATATAGGAGATTCCTTGATATAACATACAACTATTTCTATGATTGCCCATTAATGACTAATTATGACATTAATGGGGTGTTACAAAGGATAACAGTAATTGGAGTACGGTTACATAACGTACGAGTAATCAATTGTGGGTCCTTGAATCTGCCCGTAGCTTTGTCCAGATTCATTCTAACCATGTCTCTTCCCTTTCTTGATCAGGTTGAGTTTCCCATGGCTGATGAGCTCGAGGGTTTATTGAATCGTGCCTCTTTGTTCCGTACCTCTTCAAAGAATCACATCCAGTTGTCGTGTTCTCCTGTGTCCACATAACTGGCTGAGTCGTCAAGAGTTGGCTTACATGTGAAACTCTTTTTTACCAATACAGATAGTCATCCTACTTACCATATATTTATCGATTAATATTTGATAAGTGGATACTCATTTATGGCGGGAATATTTTGCTGCCGCTTTACTTCGAAACATTGTATCCTTCTCTGAATCATAGGCGTCGTTTGTCACTTCTATTTAATGCTCATACCACGTGTCCTTCTCGGATTGGTTCTGCATTTACGCGGCACCTTTTAGGGCTTTTTGCGGCTGCGTCAGTCCTGAAGTGACACCTTCAATTATGACTTATCATCAGCATTTTTCTTTTTTTCCATGTTTGACGGTTGTCCTCAAGTATAAATACCTTTCTTTTGCTTCCATGAAACACTTTCTAACTTTATTTTTTGTAAAGAACTTTTTCTTGCCTTTGTAAACATGTCTTCTTCAAATCAACTTCAGAGAATGGATATTGAAAATTTAACGCCATGTTCTGCTCAGACTAGGAGTCGGAGGGGTGGTAGACTTAGGAGTCTAGGATCCACTCCTTCGAGAGGGTCTTCTTCTTCTCATATAGTTTCTCCTCCTTCCGCTAGGTCTCTAGTTTTTTCGAGGTTTAGAGCTTCCCGGTCTTTGTCTAGAGGTAGAGGTGAACGTCTTCGTGAACCTGAAGTTGATGAAATTGTTCCTGGTGAGTTTGTCTTTGCTAGAGATAATCTAGTTCTCGTAGACCAATCTTCTTCCCTTGAGAGTGTCGAAAGGTATCCAACCCTTATTACTGAGAGTCAGATTTTCCTTGTTCGTAGGGAGTATTTTTGGAGACCTGATTTCCCTGTCTACATTCCCAATAGTAATCAAAGAATAACATCATACAAGAGGGGATATTCTTTTGTTTATACGTACCCTTTTACTCTAGGGTTTAGACCTCCCATTGATCCAGTCATAATTGAATTCTACCATTTCTTCAATATCTGCTTAGGACAAGTTGGTCCGCTTGTGTGGCAAGTTGTCACATGTCTAAGAGTTTAGCTTCTTTAGCCTCGATTCCTTTTACTTTCAACCATATTATTCATCTCTACTCTCCTGCCTTATTTCGTCAAGGGGTTTTTACTCTGACTGCTAGGAGCAAAAGAGTGTTGGTAACCTCTGGAGATGATAAGGATAGGGGTTGGTACCTCCGGTATGTTGTTTTACCCACTGTTTGTTTAGTGGGTGAAGAAAATCTTCCCTTCCCTGAGAAGTGGAATCGTGCACGTGAGTATGCTTTAGCTCACATCTATTTACGTTTCCTCGTTCTGATTTGAGATGTTTTACTAACACCATATCTATTTCTTCTTCTCTCAGCAATCATGGGTACTGTTGAGAATGTCTCCGTTATCCGTGATTGGGTAGAAAAATTGTTGTTTGTTGCTCCTTTAGAAGAGAGATCTTGGAAGTACTTCATTGGGTAGTGCAGTTGGCATGTAAAGACCCACGGTAAGTGAAGTTTTCTTTCTTGCTTCTTTCTTACTCGAGCCTCTTCTTTCTTTGTCGCTTAACTTTTTTCCCTTTTGATGGGGTTCTCTGCTCGTGGGGTGTCTGCTTCATCTATCCTGAAGATGTCTTTGGCCCAAGACCAAGAGATTATTGTTGGTTTGTCTTCCTCGAAGAGGAAGATTGGTGAGTCCCGTTCTGTAGAAGAAGAAGAAGAGGAGGGTGCTTTGGTGCGCAGGCCACAGAGAAGGTGGGTGGTTTCAGACGATGAGTCTACACCCATTACTTTGCCTTCCGTGTCTGTGGTTGAGCGCTCTACCTTCTAAGATGTTTCACACTCCCCCATTTATAAGTCTGTAGATTACTTGTTCCATGAGAATTTTGACCTTGCTCTTGATGATGTCTCTTTGGCTGCTGTTTTTCCTGCTTCTTTAAGAGAAGTTGTCTCATCTTCTCCTTTGGCTATTACGACTTCTGCTGTTGCTTTGCCCTTTGCTTCCTCAACTGTTGACCCAAGTCACTGCATAGTTTTGAAGATTGACAAATATCTAAACAGTTGAACCAGGTCCATCAGAGCACACATCGTGAACTGACGAGTTGGCACATGAACCGTATATGCTTAGGAGATGTTTTGAATATGAAGTATCAATGAACAAGAAGAGTATCTTCTAATGCGAAAAGGTTGCAAATTGATGAAAGAATAGAAGTCGAATTCATCAAGGACAGAAACGAAGGAAGGAGGTTGAGTTTATAAGAACTTGTTCTCCCAGGTAGAGTCGGATCAGAACTCAACTGACTTTATAAATAATTGAAGTATTCTTGCTTGAATCGTGAATGCACAAGTGCAGAAGTGAATCAAGAGCTGAAAGCAAAATTCCCAGATATTTTGCAAGAAGAATTATTGTGCGATACAAAGGCTATAATTCAACTAGAAGAACCAGTTCCATCTGATTATTTATTGAGTCTGGTTGATTGTAGTTGGAGTTCTAATATTGTATCTTTTCAGCTTTCATAGAAGCAATTGTAATAGGTACGTATTGATCAAGTTAGAGTTAACTTGAGGTGTGCAGAAATTAGCTAGGGGCTAGTTACTACAAAGGGCTAGAGTTAATCTTTAGGATTACAAAAGAGTTTATTTTGTAAGTCCGTTTGGCTTAGAGTTTTAGTGAAGAGTTTGAGCAAATCCTACTAAGGAGTATGTTGTGGTTTTTTTCACCTTTTGAGCCAGGTGTTTTCCACGTAAATTTTTTTGTGTTTTTACTTTACTGCTTCTTATTATTCCGCAACAGTAGTAGTTGGAACACCAAGAAGAACCAGGTTCTTCTAGAGAGACAGCACTCAAAAATTGGGTACCACACAATTTAATCTATATTCTTGTGTGGTATTGACGTCTAAAAATCAATTGGTATCAGAGCAGGTTATCCTTGAAAGGCTAACACCTTGGAGAAGATCAAGATGAGTGCACCACCTGGAAATTGGGAAGGTCAATCAACTGCAAGGCCACCACTCTTCAATGGCCAGTACTACTCATGGTGGAAAATAGGATGAAGGATCACCTAATTGGAGAAGACTATGAACTCTGGGACATAGTCACTAATGGTCCTCTAGCTACCATGATGAAGACTGTTGAAGGTATAGATCTTCCAAAGACAAGAGCTGATTGCACTGCTGAGGATCTAAAGAAATGGGAGAAGAATGCAAAGGCCAAAAAGTGGCTAGTATGTGGACTAGGTCCAGACGAGTACAGCAGAATCCAAAGCTGCACCACTGCCAAAGAGATTTGGGACACCTTGCAAGTAGCCCATGAAGGAACACCTCAGGTAAAAAGGTCAAGAGGTACTCTACTATACTCTCAGTATGAAAACTTCACTATGAAAGAAGGAGAGACTATTCAAGAGATGTACACAAGGTTCACAACCTTGACTAATGAACTGAAGTCTCTTGGAAGAATCATTCTTGAAGAGGACAAGGTTGAGAAGATCCTAACAAGGGCCTTGCCTATTTCTTGGGAAAGCAAAATCATCGTTATCCAGGAATCTAAAAATATGGCAATCCTCAGATTGGATGAGCTAATTGGAAACGTCACTGCCTATGAACTGTGAAGGCATACAATGAAGATGGATGTTCCAAAGAAGGAGAGAAGTCTAGCCCTAAAAATCACTGAGGGAGCAGATCTGGAAGATGATGAGATGGCCATGATTACCAAAGAATTCAGAAACTTTCTCATGAGGAAGAAAGTCATCTCTATAGGAGGAAACTACAACAAAGCAAAGGCTCCAGAAAGACCAACCAATGAGGGATGCTATAAATGTGGTAAGACTGACCATCTCATTAAAAACTGTCCTCAGTGGGAAGTAGAATGGAAAAAGGAAAGATATGAGAGAAGGAACAGGAGGAAGGAACATGTTCAACCCTAGACAAACACAACAAAGGCTATGGTTGCTGCTTGGGGGGAAAGTTCAGTTGAAGAATCAGAAGATGGGGAGACTGAAGATCAGGCACTCATGGCAATTGGAGAATCTGACAAGGAATCACATGAAGAACCAGAGGTAAGTATCTCCCATCTTAAAAACAAAGTAAAGTTCCTATCTAAGGAAAAACTCTCTGAGTTGCTACTTGATTTCATAGATGATTCTGAGGAAACAACCAAAGAGAAGGATCAACTATCTAAAGAATGTGCAATGCTAAAAGCAAAATGCATAAACCTGGAAATCAGAGTCAGTGAATCTGAAAAGAAAAACACTGACTTATTGAACCGGGTTCATCCTCTTGAAACTGAGATTCTAGAACTAAAATCTGAAAACTTAAAGCTAAAGCCAGGATCAAGTAAAAAGGTTGTTGATCATTCTCATATCATGTTAGAAGAAAACATAGGAAAATTAAAAGATAAGATGTATGCCAAGGACGAACAAATAAGAACTCTTAATGAACAACTTGGCAAAGTCAAACATGAATTAGATCGAACCTGTAAATGGAATAAATCCTCTGACGCCCTGATATGGCTTCAAGAGAATCATAGTAGCAACAGGAGAGGGATTGGCTTTGGAAGTCAATTGCCCAAGTGGGATCCCAAAAACAAGTATCTCACTCTTCCTGAGAATAAAATTTGCACCCATTGTGGTAAGACTGGACATAACAAATATGAGTGTATTGCAAAAGAGCAGGCCAGTCGAAAAAATGAGAGGTTTGTAAAAGGGAAAAACTGGCTGCCAAATTGGGCCAGGAAAAATTTGATTCATCCATTCTCTCATAGAAAAGGACCCAAACTAGTTTGGGTT
>ML327034.1:31750-47780 GCA_005239505.1 Nicotiana paniculata
TGCACCCATTGTGGTAAGACTGGACACTACAAATATGAGTGTATTGCAAAAGAGCAGGCCAGTCGAAAAAATGAGAGGTTTGTAAAAGGGAAAAACTGGCTACCAAATTGGTCCAGGAAAAATTGATTCATCCATTCTCTCATAGAAAAGGACCCAAACTAGTTTGGGTTCTTAAAACTAACCCCTGATTCTTTTGTAGGTTCAAGTGAGAGGACGCAACCAAATTTGGTATTTGGATAGTGGTTGCTCAAAGCATATGACTGGGAACATGGAACAATTCCTTTCACTTGAAAGTGTCAAAGGAGGAAATGTATCCTTTGGAAACGGAAAGAAAGGTGAAATTATAGGGGTTGGTAAAGTAGGTAAGGATGAAACACGATCCATTGAACATGTGTATCTAATAGATGGCTTGAAATATAGCTTAATCAGTGTATCACAACTGTGTGACAGAGGTAACCTGGTTGCTTTTACTTCCACAAAATGTTTTGTGATTAACCTGCTTACTGACAAGATTGTTTTGCAGGGAAAAAGAATGAATAACATCTATGTCATAGACTTGTCCACACTGTCTGAAAATGAACTCACTTGCCTAAGTGTGTTGGACAGTGATCCCCTCATGTGGCACAAATGACTTGGTCATGCGAGTCTAACTCAGCTTAACAAACTAGTCTCTAAGGACTTAGTGGTAGGACTTCCTAACATTAAGTTCAAGCAGGACAAAGTTTGTGAGGCATGTTCCAGGGGAAAGCAGGTAAGGTCCTCTTTCAAAAGTAAGAAAATAGTCAGTACCACCAGGACCTTGGAACTGGTTCATACAGATTTATGTGGTCCTATGAGAACTCTGAGTAGAGGTGGTAAGAGATATGTGATGGTGCTAGTTGATGATTATTCAAGGTTCACTTGGACCTTATTCNTTAGGACATCAACTAGCATCAATAAGATCTGACCATAGTACTGAATTTGAGAATGCTAAGTTTGCTGAGTTTTGTGATGAACATGGTGTTAATAATAACTTTTCTGCTCCTAGAACCCCACAACAAAATGGGGCTGTTGAAAGGAAAAACAGAACTCTTGAAGACATGTCAAGAACCATGCTCCTATCTAGCAAACTACCTCACAGCTTCTGGGCTGAAGCAATAAATACTGCTTGCTACATAATCAATAGATGCATGAATAGACCTCTAATAGAGAAAACTCCCTATGAATTACTTAAAGGGAGAAAGCCTAACATATCCCACTTTAGGGCTTCTGGATGCAAGTGTTTTGCACATAATAATGGCAAAGATTCCCTAGGAAAATTTGACCCCAAAAGTGATGAGGGGGTATTCTTGAGATATTCATCACATAGTAAAGCTTATAAAGTGAATAATAAAAGAACTATGTGTGTAGAAGAAAGTATACATGTTGTCTTTGATGAAACTAACATTTTTGCTGAGAGACAGGAACCTGAAGATGAGGAGCTTGGACTGGTAAGAAGAAGTGATCACACTGAAGCAAGCATGAAAGGTGGAACAGGTGATGGACTAGGTTCAACTACCCTAAGCAACATGACAGAGGGAACTCAACATATGCAACCAGGCCCTGATCCTGCTCTACAGCAACAAGATATCATGGAATCATCTAGGAATGAACAATTGGTACTTAAGCCACACAGATATCAGAGTTCTCACCCTCTTGAGAACATTATAACAGATTTGGCATCTGGAATCAAGACAAGATCAGCCTTGAATAATCTGTGTGCATTTGATGTCTTTCTATCCATGATTGAACCAAAGAACATTGGGAAAGCCCTACAAGATGCTAATTGGGTAAATGACATGCAAGAAGAGCTGAATCAGTTTGAAAGAAGTCAAGTATGGCACTTGGTACCCAGACCTTTGGATAGATCTGTAATTGGCACCAAGTGGGTCTTTAGGAACAAGCTCGATGAGGATGGAACTGTTACAAGTAATAAGGCAAGATTAGTTGTTCGAGGATATAGTCAAGAAGAAGGAATTGACTATGATGAGACCTTTGCCCCTATGGCAAGACTGGAGGCAGTCAGACTTCTTATAGCATTTGTTGCACACATGGAATTCACTCTTCATCAAATGGATATTAAGAGTGCCTTTCTAAATGGATATGTATTTGTCAAGCAGTCTCCAGGTTTTGAAAGAAAGGAGTCACCTGACCACGTATACAAACTCAACAAGGCTCTATATGGTCTCAAACAGGAACCAAGAGCATGGTACGAAATATTATCAAAATTCCTGCAAGAACATGGGTACAAATTGATAGTACCTTGTTCTTAAGGGGAAAATGTAAGGATCTTCTGGCTGTGCAAATATATGTGGATGATATCATATTTGGAGTGACTTCTGAAAAATTGAGCAAGGAATATCCTATGCTAATGGAGAGTGAGTTTGAGATGAGTATGATGGGTGATCTAAACTTTTTCTTAGGCTTGGAATTAAGCAAAACCCAAGTGGAACAATGATCCACCAACAAAAGTACGTGAAAGAATTGCTTAAGAAGTTTAAAATAGAATACTCAAAGGAAACAGACACTCCCATAGCCACAACTACAAAATTGGATGTGGATGAACCTGGTTCATCTGTTGATCAGAAGCTATACAGAGGGATGATTGAGTCTCTATTATATCTCACTGCCAGCAGACCTGATATGGTGTTCAGCGTGGGAGTGTGTGCTAGGTTTCAGGCAAATACAAAGGAGTCCCACCTCACTGCAGTGAAGAGAACTTTGAGATATTTGAAAGGTATCCTAAAGATAGTAATTTTGACTTGGTAGGATATGCTGATGCTGATTATGCAGGTTTCCTGGTTGACATTCATATGATGATCAGAAGCTATACAGAGGGATGATTGAGTCTCTATTATATCTCACTGCCAGCAGACCTGATATGGTGTTCAGCGTGGGAGTGTGTGCTAGGTTTCAGGCAAATACAAAGGAGTCCCACCTCACTGCAGTGAAGAGAACTTTGAGATATTTGAAAGGTATCCTAAAGATAGTAATTTTGACCTTGTAGGATATGCTGATGCTGATTATGCAGGTTTCCTGGTTGACAGGAAAAGTATTTAAGGTATGACTCACTTAGCAGTAGCCTTGTCTACTGCTAAGGCTGAATATGTGGGTGCAGCCTCCTGCTGTGCTCAGTTGCTATGGATCAAGCAACAACTCATGGACTTTGGTATAGATGTGGGATGCATTCCTATTTTCTGTGATAACACTAGTGCCATTAGTATGACGAAGAACCCGGTTCATCATAAGAGAACTAAGCACATAGATATTAGGCACCACTTCCTGAGGGATAACTATGAAAAGGAATGATCTCAATTGAATTTTGTGCTACTGATCAACAAATTGCAGATATATTTACTAAAGCACATATTAGGGAGCATTTTGAGAGAAACAGGCTTGAATTAGGGATGATTAAAATCACCTGATTGGAAAAAATGAATTTTTTTTTTGGCTAGAAACACTAACATTGATAATCCAATCTAATCATTGCTCAGCATCATGACTTTACTGTCATACTCTATTGCCATGTATTAATATGATTCTTTGGTTGCTAATGATGTTTCCCTATCTTTGTAAATTGAGGCAAATTAAGGACTTCAACACGATGAACTTGGTTCATCTCTGCTGGTTCATCTGACTGACAAGGTACGTGCTCATCTCCATACAATTATTGAACTAATTACAGTCACACATGAGCAGGATTCTATCTATATTTGGTTCATTTCAAAGTCCTTGTACTAATCCCTAAATGAACCCGTTCCAAGAAGTCACATCAGTACTCAATTAGCCTAGAAGTAGGGAACTCTTAACCGTCAAATCAATGACAGTCCTACAACTATTAGACTTCCACTTGAATAAATTTTCTACCCGTTGTATAATTAATATCCATATCTTATATAAGGGTCATCATTACCCTCTTCTTCATAAAGTAACCGTCGAACCTAGATCATTAGTCTTCAAACCCAAAAACTGATCATTCTTTCCTTTCTTCCTAAACTTCACTCATAATCATGTCTTCACCACCATTCGCTTCATCTTATGCTACATGTAGTGCTGTGAGAGAGGAAGAAGAACTGCTTGAGAAGGCTTTGCTTGAGAGCAAGAAAAAGAGAGTTGCAAAGGGAAAGGCTAAAGTAGGAGAACCTGTGGAGACTGTTGTGGTTGAAGAGGATACGATGGACCTGGTATATCATGAGGAGCAGAATGCTCCTGTTGTGGTTGAGGCACCAAAATCAAAAAGGGCTAAGGCTGATTCAAAGAATTCAGTTACAGTGTCTGCCACACTCACAAAATCTGTTAAAGGACCAGGTCCAAAGCAAGAAAGGTGAAGGTTGTTGAAAAAGATGATGATAGAGAGTGGAGTGGAGAAGATGAGGGGGAAGTTGGTGAGATGACTACTGACAGAATCACCTTGTTTGGTAAAAGAACAATTCTGAAGGGAAAGTTTGTGAAGGATCTTGAGGAACCTGGGATGAGAAACCTGCTGGACACACTGGATGTTCAGGGGTGGAAGAACATGGTTCGTCATATTGAATGAAGGTTGGCTAGAGCTGAACTGGTGGAATTCATGGGCAATGCAGTGGTCAAAGACGGTAGGGTAACTACCATAGTCAAAGGAATTTAAGTCTCCTTTGATGCTAAAGAACTGGGAGAAATTCTGCAAATTCCTGATGAGGGCTACGAGGATTACACGAGGCAAAGATGTCCTAGTTTAGATGGGATGGCCTCAACAATCAATATTACTAGATTCTTCTGTGACAATGAAAGAGAAATTGAACCCAGGCCAGTCTACAAAAGTGAACTGAAGCCATAACACAAGTTGCTCTTCGAGTTTTTCATCAAGTTCTTGCTTCCAAGACAAGAAAGAAGGCACATAGACAACTATATGTATCTGACCTTGATGGAATGTTTGTTTAGTGGTAAGCAGATAAATTGGCCAACCTTCATCATCCAACTCTTGGACAGAGTTGTGAATGGAACAAAAGCACATGAAATCCCATATGGTTTTATTCTGACAGTTGTGCTTGATCATTTTGATGTTCCTGTGAAAAGGGCTGAGATGGCTACTGCCAAAGACTATTTTGGGAAGGATACTTTGCTGACTTGCGATTATCTGTCAATGTTCTTGCAGGTGAACCTGGTTCATCTAGGAAGGATCCTGTCAACAGCAAAGTTAGAACTCTGGTGCAGGAAGGCGAGATCAAGGATATGGAAATCCTTCATTTGAAGTCTCGTTTGATTGAGGTTGAAGCTGAGCGGGATGCTCTCAGGGCTAAATTAGCAAAATAGAAGGAAAAGAACGAGGGTGTTCTTAATCAAATGCTTTCTCTTCTACAAACCAAGACCACAACCTCCTCTGCACCTTCCCATCCTTAGGCTGTCCAGAGCTTCCAAAACCCCTCTTTAGACCAGTTGTTCTGTTTCTTTTGTTTTTATTCTATTTTGCTCATGGTTAGGGCTATTTTTGTTTTGTTTGTATGGTGTTTGATGTACGTTCCTAATCAATGAATTTTTGTTGTTTTGTTATTGACTTGTCTCAATTTCTTAGATAGCTTACATTTATTGGTTTCCTATGATGATTAAATCATGTTTGCACCTGCAGTTGCCTCAATGGCCATGAGTAATTGTTAACAACATTGGTGAGTTTATCATTTTGCAAAGTTTTCAATGATGCCAAAAGGGGGAAGACAAGTGCTTTTATATTTCAAGTGATATTTATAACCTAATGAACCTGGTTTCTCTATAATAAATGTTTAAAAAACATACAAAGTGTTTGAGTTGTATATAGGGAGAAGCACAGAGTTTGTCATCATCAAAAAGGGGGAATTTGTTGACCCAAGTTACTGCATAGTTTTGAAGATTGACAAATGTCAGACCAGTTGAACCAGGTCCATCAGAGCACACATCGTGAACTGATGAGCTGGCACATGAAATGTATATGCTTAGGAGATGTTTTGAATATGAAGTATCAGTGAACAAGAAGAGTATCTTCTAATGCGAAAAGGTTGAAAATTGATGAAAGAATAGAAGTCGAATTCAGAAAGGATAGAAACGAAGGAAGGAAGTTGAGTTTGATAAGAACTTGTTCTCCTAGGTAGAGTCGGACCAGAACTCAACTGACTTTATAAATAATTGAAGTCTTCTTGCTTGAATCGTGAACACACAAGTGTAGAAGTGAATCAAGAGCTGAAAGCAAAATTCCTAGATATTTTGCAAGCAGAATTATTGTGCGATACAAAGGCTACAATTCAACTAGAAGAACCAGTTCCATCTGATTATTTATTGAGTCTAGTTGATTGTAGTAGGATTTTTAATATTGTACCTTTTCAGCTTTCATAGAAGCAATTGTAATAGCTATGTATTGATCAAGTTAGAGTTAACTTGAGGTGTGTAGAAATTAGCTAGGGGCTAGTTACTACAAAGGGTTAGAGTTAATCCTTAGGATTACAAAAGAGTTTATTTTGTAAGTCCGTTTGGCTCAGAGTTTTAGTGAAGAGTTTGAGCAAATCCTACTGAGGAGTAGGTCGTGGTTTTTTTCACCTTTTGAGCCAGGTGTTTTCCACGTAAAAATCGTTGTGTTTTTACTTTACTGCTTCTTATTATTCGCAACAGTAGTAGTTGGAACACCAAGAAGAACCAGGTTCTTCTAGAGAGAAAGCACTCGAAAATTGGGTACCACAATCTATCTTCTTGTGTGGTATTGACGTGTAAAACATCATCAACTCTTAAATCCTCCATGTCTGCTTCTTTGCACCTGGCTTCTCCAGCTCCTCAACCCTCTGTGCCTGTTTTTGCTTCATCTCTACATGCTTCCATGCCTTCCGTTAGGGAAGTAGAGTCTTCCAGCAGAGAGATGCGGTAGGTGATAATAGAGGTTCCAGTTGAGGGGAATCTTTTCAAGAAAACGGGTGAGCCCGAAGTGTGGCTCAAGCCTTTGATAGGTCCCACTGAGAAAACCAAGCTAGCCAGCCATAGTTCTCTTACATGGTCCAATGAAGTTGTGCATACCTCTTTGAAGGTATGGTGCACGTTATCCTCTTTCATTTTTGTATATGAAATTTATCATATCTAATTAGTTTATTTCTTGTATATTAATCTTATAGGCATGGAGCTCATGAAGAGGATTTCAAATACAGATCAGGAAACAAAAGAGTTACAGGACGATGTTGATAACTAGAAAGCACAATATGATAGCCTAAGGATTGACATGGATGACTTAGAAGAGGAAATGAGTACCTTGAAGCAGCAGTTGATGCTCATGGCGGCAGAACTGGCAGTAGAGAAGGATTCTTCCAGTCAGGCTGATAAAGACAAGAGTTTCTGGAGTCCTCATTTTCTAAGAAGCTATCCCGCGCCTCAGAGGAGATTAGAGACTTAAAAAACTTGCTGGGGCAGAAGGAGGAATACTCAGGCGAGCTCGTGCAATCACTCACCTGTACTCAAGAGGATCTTCATAATGCTTTAGATAAAGTTCAAACTCTGGAGGAGTCTATTTTACTGTTAAGGACCGCCCATGAAGCTGCTAAAGTGGAGAAGTACGGATTGAGAGCTGAGCTTCAAGTATGGGCAAGAGATTATGAATATCCTGAAGAGGTGGCTGTTGTTTATGTGAGCTGGGCGTATATGAATTCTCGCCTTGACACATTGACGGAAATGAGTCAAGAAGGTTTCTACCTTAGTGCTAAAATAGCTAAAACTAAGGAAGCCATGGAGAAGGCTCAACAAGGTCATAACCTCTCTTCACCTGATGGTGAGACTGCTGCTGCTCGTGCCTCTTCATCCCTAGTTGCTCCCGCTCCTTCTGCCAGTGAAGTCAACCCCCCTCCTGAAGAAATTTAAGAAGTTGTTTCACCCTTTATATTTATATTTGTTTATCTTTGTCTCAATTGGTGGTTACCCTCAATCCTATCAGGGGTAAATTTGGATCTCATTAAAGTGCCCAAATGACAACTTAGGGGTACCTCAATGTATAAAAATTCTATACGGCTAAGTATAAGTTAATACTTGGTTTTTACTTAGACTTTTTAATATATTAATGCTAGTATGACTTTTGTTTTCCGTTGAGTTTCTGTTTCACTCTTTAAGTCTTTTGCATGCTTCATTTTTCGAGGTTTTAGTTTTACCTCTGAGTTTTGCATATAGAATGCTTTAGGTTACTCGTACCTTTTCGTAATAGGCACGGTGTCATATTAAATGTGTGCCTTTTTGTAGTAGGCATAATTTATGGAAGAGGGCCTTTTTTTGATCGACACTTAATGAAGAAGACGTCTCAATTTCATAAAAGTGTAATAATGCAATAGAGTGATAGGAATTTTTCACATATTTAAGAATGTTTCTGAGGAAATTTTTTTTTTGTTTGAACTTTCACAACTTTTTACATGTGTTTGATTATTTTCTAAAACTCATGTTGCAACTGTTTTCTTTTAACAGATTTGATATACACTTGTATTTCGTAACTGTTTTTCATATGTAACAGTTTTTTCAAGTAATTACAAGGGAGCAACTGCTTTTCATTAGTAACAGTTATTATAAGAATTGGGGGTTTTACCCGCAACTGTTTTTGTTGGAAATAATTTTCTAATAAGTACGAGGGAAATGTTTTCTTATTCGTAACTGTTTTATTTGATAACAGCTTTCTGAACAAATACAAGGATTTTGATCTTTCATCCATAACTGCTTTATTTGATAACAGTTTTCTATATGAGTACAAAGATTTCGTAACTGTTTTTAACCATAACAGTTTTTGAATAAGTACACTGATGATGATCTTTTACCCCTAACTGTTTTTGTTACAACAGTTTTGAATAAGAATAAAGATGTACATTTCTTTCTCGTGACTAATATTTTTCCTTTCAACCTAACATGTTCGAAGGTTTTTTGCATTTTTGCATTAGGCTTTGTATTTGGATGACTCTTTTGATCTCTTTCGATTATGCTCGTATCACTTGTCTCGTTGGGTAGATGGGTCTTCAGGCTCGAGCTTTTGACTTTTTGATATTCTTCTTTGCTTCGTATTAGCCTTCCATACTGTATAGTCCCCCAAGTGTTTGAGCTTTGAAGAATGAGATCTCGAGCACTTGATTATTCCTTCCCTGTGGTCCTTTTCCTGAAAAGGAAAAATATTCTGGGCTCGAAGGTATATAGATTTTTAGATGATGACTGCTTAACCCTTTAAAACGTCCATTAGAAAGTGTGACCCTAGACCGGGAATTGTGTTATTTCCTCGCGTCTTTGCAGGTCTAATATCATCATCTGGTGATGGGTTAGCTTTATGCCTATCATCTAAAAAAGTTAGTAAAATTTTTAAATGTTCAAAATAAAATCGAACGTGTGATACCTGACCGGGGGTACTTCTTTTCCTTAGAAGTAATACTTCTTTAGGTGGATGGCGTTCCATCTTGTTGGTAGAACTCTGTCGTCCATAGCTTCCAACTCATAGACGCCCTTCCCAGCTATGCCTCGGATTTTGTAGGGTCCTTCCCAATTTGGATTTATCTTTCCTGCGCTTGCTACTTTCGTTGATTGAAAGACTTTTTTGAGGACGAATTCCCCAATCTTGAAGTACCTGAGATGAGCTTCATGGTTGTAATAACGCTCTATGATTTGTTTTTGAGCTGCCATCCGTATCAGTGCTGCTTCTCTCCGTGGTTCGAGAGGTCCAGATTGGTCCTCAATTCATCGTTGTTTGCTTCCTCCATGGTTGTTGCGAACCTTATGCTTGGTTACCCAATCTCCACAGGTATTAAGGCTTATGAGCCATAGACAAGTGTGAACGGGGTTTCTCACGTGGCTGTTTTTGAAGTTATTCTGTATGCCCATAATACCGCTGGTAACTCATCAGGCCAGTTTCCTTTGTCTTTATCTAGCCGCTTCTTTAGATTGTTGATGATGACCTTATTCGTTGACTCAACTTGATCATTATCCACGGGGTGGTACAGCGTTGAAGTGATCCGCTTGGTTTGCCATCTTTCTAAGAATTCTATGATTTGCGAGCCTATGAATTGTGGGCCATTATCGCACACGATCTCCTTTGGTATCCCAAAGTGGCATGTTATGTTTCGCCATAAGATGCTTTTAACTTCCTTTTCTCGCACTTGTTTGAATGCTTCTTCCTCTACCCATTTTGTAAAATAGTCGGTTAGCATGTGCAAAAACCGTACCCGTCCTTTAGCTGTGGGAAGAGGTCCCACTATGTCCATACCCCATTTCATGAAAGGCCACGGGGATACTATTGGATGCAATAATTCCGTTGGTCGATGCATGTTATTGGAAAACCTTTGGCACCTGTTGCATTTGGATACGAAGTTCTCGGCTTCTTCTTCCATCTTAGGCCAATAGTATCCAGCTCTGATTAGTGTTTTCACTAAGGATCTCGCCCCTGAGTGATTTCCACAGTGTCCTTCGTGGACTTCTTTCATCACAAATTCCGTTTGGTTAGGTCCGAGGCATTTAGCTAGGGGTCCTCCGAACATCTTGCGATAAAGTGAGTTGCGAATAAGGCAGTACCGTGCAGCTTTGCAGCGAAGTGCTTGTGCTGCTTTCCTGTCTTCAGGTACGGTAACATTCTGCAAAAAATTAAGAATTTTGTTTCTCCAGTCCCAGGTTAAGTTATTGAAAGTTACCTCATTCATATCTTGGTCGATCATTGAGTGGAATTGTTGGACGACAATTGCATTGTCTTTGTTTTGTTACTTCCGTGACTGTTGCGAGGTTAGCTAATGCATCTGCTTCTGCATTTTCCTCTCTAAGTTATTTTCATTAACTTCCATGTTTTGAATTGTCTCACGAGTTCGAGTTCTTTTTCAAGATACTGTTGTATTCGAGTCTCTCGAGCGATGTAAGTCCCCTGCATCAGATTTACTACCAGTTGGGAGTTGCTGTTGATCACGATTTTCTCGATTGAGAGTTCCTGTGCGATTTCAAGCCCTGCAATAACAGCTCTGTACTCTGCTTCATTGTTAGTTATAGGATAACACTTGATAGCTTGCCGTGTCTTTTCACCCGTGGGTGATATTAAGACTATGCCTAAGTCGGCACCTTTTATATTTGAGGAGCCATCGGTGAATAGGATCCACAGGCCCGGATTAGCACCGTTAAAAAGTTGTAACTCTTTTTCTACTTCAGGGATAATGCTATTACTAAAGTCAGGAAAAAATTTAGTTAGTATTTGAGACTTAATTGCAGTCCTAGGATGATAGATTATTTCATGCTCACTTAATTCTATGGACCACTTGGCTAATATTCCTGACAATTCTTGTTTATGCAGAATACTTCGTAAAGGATATGAAGTCACAACAGTGATTGGGTGACATTGAAAACATGGTCGTAATTTTCTAGATGCCATTATTAAAGCTAAGGCTAATTTTTCCAGATGTGGATATCTAGTTTCAGCATCTAGCAAAGTTTTACTTACATAGTAGATAGGTGATTGCTTACTTTTTTCTTCTATTACCAGTATTGCACTTACAACAATTTCTGAAACAACCAGGTAGATGTACAATATTTCCCCTTCTTTTGGCTTTGAAAGCAGCGGTGGTTTCGATAGATAAATCTTCAGATTCTTGAGGGCTTGCTAACATTCTTCAGTCCATTCGAACTGATTCTTCTTTTTGAGAACTGAGAAGAATTTAAAACTTTTTTCGGAAGACTTAGAAATAAATCTTCCCAAACCTGATATTCTCCATGTTAGTCTTTGAAGTTCTTTTTTATTTGTTAAAATATCAGGTATTTCTTCTATAGCTTTAATTTGAGCGGGGTTTACCTCTATTCCTCTGTTCGATACAAGGAAACCCAAAAATTTACCTGATTGCACTCCAAAAGCGCATTTTTCTGGATTTAGCTTCATATTATACAAGCGTAAAATATCAAAAGTAGTAGAGAGATGCTAGAAATGATCTTCCGCTTGTGTTGATTTTACCAACATATCATCAATATAAACTTCCATCGTCTTTCCAAGATGTTCTTGGAACATTTTAGTCACTAACCTTTGATAGGTGGCTCCAGCATTTTTCAAGCCAAAAGGCATAACTTTATAACAATAAGTCCCCCTGTTTGTAATGAAGGAAGTTTTTTCCTCATCTGAGGGATCCATTTTAATCTGATTATAACCAGAATACGCATCTAGAAAGCTTAACAATTCATGACCTGCGGTGGCATCAATCATTTGATCTATATGTGGTAATGGGAATGAATCTTTGGGGCATGCTTTATTTAAATCAGTATAATCTACGCATACTCTCTATTTTTCATTCTTTTTAGGTACTACCACAGTGTTAGCTAGCCAGTTAGGGTACGTTATCTCTCGTATCGAACCAATTTTCAAGAGTTTCTGTACCTCTTCGTCAATCACTTGGTTCTTGAATGGTCCTTGATTTCGTTTCTTCTGCTTAACAGGTACGAAGGATGGATCTTCATTTAGTTTATGAGTCATCAATTCTGGTGGGACACTTGTCATATCTGAGTGGGACCACGCAAAGCAATTTGTGTTAGCCTTTAAATAATCAATTAACTTACCTCTTCGACCGGGGCTCAACCTCGTGCCTACATACACTTTCTGTTCAGGATTTTGTTCAGAAATGGAACAGCTTCGAGCTCTTCCATAGTTGTTTTGATGTGCTCGCCTTCCTCCGATTCATGAATGACGTCCGGTCTGGAATCTGCATCCGTGTGGTCTAATGCACCTTCTGTGGTAACTTGATTCACCTTCTCGTAAGTATTTTCTTTCATACCTGTTTCAGAAATAATACCTTCCGTACCTGTTTGGGTAGTAATTTCTTCCATGCCTATTTGGGCGGTGTTACCCGCTTGGGAGATTCCCTTATCTTGTGATTCTTCCACCTCTATTTTTTTGTTGTAATGTAGAACGGAGTTTATATTTCTTGCGGTTTGCTGATCGCCTCTAATTTGCTGAATCCCCCGTTCAGAGGGGAGTTTAATTACCTGATGCAAGGTGGAGGTTATTGATTTCATGTCGTGGATCCATGGCCTTCCCACGATTACGTTATAAGCCATGTCAGTATCGATGACTTGGAATCTGGTTCTTTTGATCACCCCCTCAACATAAGTGCTAAGCTCAATTTCTCCTTTTGTTATAACCGTAGAGTTATCAAACCCTGATATGGCTCGTGCCCTTGGAATTACTTGATTTCCCAATAGCATTTCTTCCACGACTCTTAGCAAAATGATAATGGCTGAACTACCTAGATCAATCAACACTCTTTTTACATTAGTGTCATGAATAAGTAAAGATATTACCAGAGCATCATCGTGAGGAAGCAATAATCCACCGATATCTGCATCATCGAAGGTTTTATCGTCCGCTTCCAGATTTTCACGAACCCGTTTTCCATGTGTAATTGTGAACTTTGTGGTTGTTTTGCAGACCACTCCATTTACTCACCTCTGTGTATCACATTGACGGTTCGTTTTGGAGAAGGAGGCTTTGGGGGCTCCTGCATGTTCTTCATATATGCTTGTTTACCTTTATCACTAAACAATTCTGTTAAATAGCCCTATTTCAATAAATTTTCTACTTCACCTTGTGAAAATATGCAATCCGCAGTCTTGTGCCCATGATCGTTATGGAATTCACACCAGTGATCTGGGTTCCTTCTATTTGGATTTGATCGCATCTCTTTATGACACTTAACCTTGTCTCCCATATTCCTTAATATTGAGACAAGTTCAGTAGTACTTACATTAAAGGTATGATCCCCAATTCGGGTATTACCTCTAGGTCATTCATCTTGATCTTTTCTGGATCTAGATGAGGATGAGAATACGTCTCTTCCTGGTGGTCTATAGTCTGACCTAGTGTTTTCGAACGTGGGACGAATATCACATCCCGAGGGTCCTAAGTAAGGATCGTACCTATTTTTACCTGATCTTCTATCTGATTCGAGACGTCTGGATCTAGAATGATCTTCATCTCTTGAACAAGAAATGATATCTTCTTCTATTCTGAGTTTAGAATTATACCTGTTATATACATTGTTCCATGTTATAGCGGGGAGTTCTCTTAGACTTTCCTTAAGTCGTCTCGTGGCTTCTGAGCTTTTATCGTTTAGGTTGCTTGCAAATACCATGGCTGCCCAATTATCAGGCACCTTGGGTAATTGCATTCTTTCTCGTTGAAACCTGTCTACAAACTCACAAAGTAGTTCCGTTTCTTCTTGTTTTATTTTGAATATGTCTTCCATTCTTTTCTCAACTTTTTGTGCACCAGAGTGTGCTTTTATAAATGAATCTGCAAGATCAGCAAAATAAAACCAGGTTAGAGCTCCTTTGGTAAGTGACTCCAGAAATTTTTTGACAAGGACTGATTCAATCTCTTGTTTTCTTAAGTCGTTGCCTTTTACTCCAGTAGTGAAAGCAGTCACATGATCACGTGGGTCAGTTGTTCCATCATATTTGGGAACGTCAGGCCTTTTAAACTTCTTGGGTATAGGCAACGGAGCCGCACTTGGCTTCCAAGGTTGTTGAGAATACCTATCAACATCAATGCCTTTGATAATAAGCGGTACTCTAGGAATTTGTTCGATGCGATCGTTCTGCTCCTTCATCTGTTTCTGCATGGTTAGCAGTAAATTTTGTAATTCAGAGTTATTAAATATATCTGGTCTCGCTTCGAGAGATTCATTAGGAGTATCTCCCCTTCCTGAGTTTTCCAACCCAGATTGAGGATTTTCCATGGTGATGGTATTATTGGGGGACGGGGTGTCGGTGGTGCAGGTAACGCTGCCGGTAATCCCCTCGTAAATTCTTGCAAAGCTTGGCTCACATACTCTACAATCATTTGCTTTACTTGATCTTGTTCCACCATTTGATCACTATTATCATTGTTGTTATTGGATCTTTCTGGGGATTGTTCCCTTGAACCACGTGGGGTTCTTGAAGGTGATGGAACGATTCTATTCCATTGCTGGTTGTTGTCGTTGGAGTTCGACATAGTTCAGAGGAAATCGCTTGAAAAGCAAACAAAGATTATTAGATTCCCGGTAATTAAACCAATTTGTTTAACCAAAGAATTATATCCTTTGACTAAAGTTATTTCTAGGATGAACACGGGTTACTGATAATCAAGGAAATAGAGAATAACGAGTAATAGACAATATTGCAGAAATATAGAAAAGCAAAGTAGATTTTATTCGAGAATCAGATGCCTTTACAAGCTATATTCCCGTCCCTTATATAGGAGATTCCTTGATATAACGTAAAACTCTTTCTATGATTGCCAATTAATGACTAATTATTACATTAATGGGGCGTTACAAAGGATAACGGTAATTGGGGTACGGTTACATAACTTACGAGTAACCAATTGTGGGTCCTTGAATCTGCCCGTAGCTTTATCCAGATTCATTCTGACCGTGTCTCTTCCCTGTCTTGATCAGGTTGATTTTCCCGTGGCTGATGAGCTCAAGGGTTTATTGAATCGTGCCTCTTTGTTCCGTACCTCTTCAAAGAATCACATCCAGCTGTCGCGTTCTCCTGTGTCCACATAACTGGCTGAGTTGTCAAGAGTTGGATTACATGTGAAACTCTTTTTTACCAATACAATGATGACTTTATTTGTTGACTCAGCTTGACCATTAGCCACGGGGTGGTATGGCGTTGAAGTGATCCGTTTGATTTGCCAGCTTTCGAAGAATTCTGTGATTTGCGAGCCTATAAATTGTGGGCCATTATCACACACAATCTCCTTTGGTATCCCAAAGCGGCATATTATGTTTCGCCATAAGAAGCTTTTAACTTCCTTTTCTCGCACATGTTTGAACGCTTCTTCCTCTATCCATTTTGTAAAATAGCCGGTTATCACGAGCAAAAACCGTACCTGTACTTTAGCTGTGGGAAGAGTCCCACTATGTCCATACCCCATTTCATGAAGGGCCATGAGGATATTATTGGATGCAATAATTCTGATGGTAGATGCATGTTATTGGCAAACCTTTGGCATCTGTCGCATTTGGATACGAAGTTCTAGGCCTCTTCTTCCATCTTAGGCCAATAGTAC
>MDKI01109362.1:0-26262 GCA_005239505.1 Nicotiana paniculata
AGCAAAATGTTGTTTCTCGGTCATTTGCTGAAGCCGAGTATAGGTCGATGGCTATGACCATTTCTGAGTTGAAATGGCTTCGTGGTATTTTGAACAGTGTTGGCATTCAACAAGCTTCTCCCATTCGATTATCTTGTGACAGTCAATCAGCGTTGCATATTCTTCGCAATCCAGTATTCCACGAAAGAACAAAGCATATTGAGATAGACTGTCATTTTATTCGCGATGAATTTGTTGGGGGAACCATCCGCCCGATTTTTGTCCGAACGGTTACACAATTGGCCGATATCTTCACAAAGGCATTGAAAAAATCACAATTTGAGCTCTTACTTGACAAGTTGGGCATTCGTGATCTTCATGCTCCCACTTGAGGGGGGGTGATAAGGAAAGAATTAGTGATAAGGAAAGAATTAGAGTTTAATTAGGAATGTGTAATATTTTCCTTATTACCTTGTATATTTATTTTCCTTGTTTAGGTCTTGGTCTCCTATTAGGTTTAGGTTTTCTTCTCCTATTAGGTTTAGGTTTTCTCTTATTTCTCTAACTTCTTTGTCTATAAATACTTGTGGAATTAATGAGAAGAGCAAGAGTTTTTCCTCCAATATTGTTCTTTGTCTTCCGCATCAAATCTTTCAGTATACCAAAAATTTTCAAAAGACACTTATTTTGGAGTAACTCAACCTAATTGATCTGGTGTTCTTCGTTTGAACAACAGATTGTATAATGCAGAACGATAAGATTTGTGACTTGGTCATTTTGATGTCATTTTAACGACAATTTCTGTTGAAATGTACAAATGAAAGATTTGATAAAAGCAAATAGACTAAAATCAAACGTGTATTTTGTTTGCTAACACGTATCTTCAACTGATTTGCTAGCATTTTTTTCTTAGGCATAATTATTTTGACCCACAACATAAAACTAAAGCAATCGCCGAAAGATCAACTTTTTCACAAATAATACATCATGCTCTGAATTTAATTACTACTAAAGCAACATTGGTGCTGACTTTATGGCCTTAATTTTATTTCTAATAATCTTGAATTAACTAATATATATATGTGGAAACCCTACTTAACAATGATTAGATCCTATCATCCTATAGTCTCTCAAAAGACTTGAGAAATAAAATGATTCATCATCCTAAGCATAATGAAAGGTTGAACTAATTGTAGCATAGTAGCATAATAATTGAACCCATGATGTAGTTGAGATAAAGGGCAATTCGATGTACAAAGTTTTGCATTCATGTAAGGTTTGAGAGGAGCGTGCCTAAGAGGGTGTAATATAGACTGGTATCCTAATTCAAATATTATTGGCTGATTTTACGGTTTGAACTCGTGCCCTATAGGATCACAAGAGACAATTTTATCGTTGTTCCAAGGTCCCTTCCCATGATGTTGTTCAGATGATGAAGATTATTTTCTATAGGAATTTTCATAAAGCACTGCAGTTTAGAGCCTAATTATCATACCTAACACGAATACAACATGTGTCAACTGCATTCTTTCGTGCAACGAATACAACATGTATCAACTGTATATCGTCCGTGCAACAAATATAACCAAAGCAAAAGACATAATTAAAATACCGAAATATAGAATGCTCTCATTGAGAGCCAAACTCAAGACTTAAGCTTACTAAGTGGGCACTCTAATCAACTAAGTTACGAGAGCTTGTTGCTCTCTTGTTTCAGTTTAAAACAACTTATCTCTTGTTTCGGTACTACAAGTGGATTTGTTATAAAATTCAAATATAGCTACAGATGATAATTTTCTGAACGTATAACTATGAATGATAAATACAATGTATATGTTTGTTTAATCCCGTAATTTTTCCTATTTTACAACTAACCAAAATTGAAACCCTACTTGAAAAAAAATGGATCCTAGACTTGAGAAAAGAAAATTAAATGGAGTCCTTAGTATTATTAAAGGTTGAGTTGATAGTGGAATAGTAAGCTTAATATATAATATAATGGATTATGTTCTTTGGGAAATGAGAGATGCCAAATTTCAATGGCTCATATTTTCTTATGGTTTTGTTATATGGGATCTGTCTGGCTCAATTTGGAAATATCAAAATAAGACAGATTTGATTTAATCATATTTTGAAACGTAGAATAAACTTGATCTAAATTTAGGTAAAAGTTAAGAAGTAATCAAAATTATAATCCTTATTAGGCAAAATTCTGAATGTCAATTTAATCTTCAAGCCTTGCATGTCTAGTACTGAAATATTGTGACAACTATCAAATATGAGACCACACAAACTAATCACATAAGGTAGCAAACACAGTAACTAATTATAGACAAAATATAACCCAATCAAAATGATTTGCCTAACCTTAATTGGAATAAGGTAATATTATTGAAGGAATTAGTTGACTACAAAATTGCAGGTGTTATAATTGTATGGTAAAAGGTCCAAATTTACCCTTTTACTTTAGAATATTGTCTACATCTAACCTTTATTATACACTTAGGCCAAATTTTTCCCCAGCGTTATAATTAGAGGCGGATGTAGTGAACAACTAACGGGTTCAACTGCCTATAACTTTCGCCGCGGTGTAAAAATTTATATGTAAAAATTCATTAAAATTGCAAAAAAAATAGTGGATATGAGCCCATAACTTTAAAAATATAATGGGTTCAATGCTAAAACCCTTAAAAGTTGAACTCATAAGATTTAAATCCTGGATCCGTCTCTGGTTATAATAACCAGTCAAATTTACTATTACAATCAACAAACGTCTAAATTATTCCTCAATTTGTCAGGTGACTCAGAATCTCCCAAATTATTTTAGTTAATTCACTCATTCTTCTTCTTGATCCAATGATTTCAACATAGTTGGCATTTACTTGCTGCCTTGATTGGAAAAAAAAAATAAGAGAAAGAAATATTAAAATAATACAACGGTTAACGAATAAAGTAGAATAAATTGAAGAATCTAAATTAGGTAGCTTGTCTAAATTCTAAAAATATTTATAACACTTCAGCTTTAATGAATTTGTTGCATCAAAAGTATGAAGACTTTGCAAGTATTAGTGATAGAAGTTGAAGTTCCTTGGAGACTTTGCATTGTCGAATTCAACTTTGCCTTACTCTTATCCCTACGCATTGTGCACTCTTAAGTTAGTCGATCGAACTCTGCTAACTAAACAATTATAAAATATATTTGAATATACATGTACATGCATAGTGAGCAGCCACATATAATACATGACAAATAGACCTACTGAATTCTGCAGTGTGTATATGGTTAAAAATTTATAAAAATATAAACTAATTCCAATTTCGTAATCAGAAGAAGAGAAGTGAGTGCAATAGTAATTAAAAATATCCATGAATAATTTGCATTGTTTAATACCTTTAACATTCACATTAATAGTAATTTCTAAAAATAGTGGATCATGAGGAAGAACAAGTGATTTAAATAAAAGGAATTTGGGAGATTTTGGGTTACCTAACGAACTGAGGGATAATTTTTAAAAGTTTGTTGATGGTGGGTGCAAATTTAAAACCGGATAAAATAACGCTAGGAACAAATTTGATCGAATAGTATAACAAAATTAAATGTAGACGATATCTGAAAATAAAGAGGTAAACTTGACCTATTTCCCTAATTGTATTGATTACTAAGACTTTATTTAGTGCATTCCTGTCTTTTGGTCCATCAGGTCTACTGATTATGAAATATATAAATAAAAAAATAAAACTTGACCATTTCACGTTTATTGATTACTCATTGATTCTAGTTTCCAAACTATAGGTTAATAATGTAATTGTTTAATCAGCAGCATACAAATTAATAGATTCGGAAAATGTCCTTAACACCACATGAAATCTCCAAGAAAACGATGCTCAAAAGCAGAGGCGGAGCGAGATGTTCAATCTTATGAGTTATAGATTTTAGAAAGACGACTTCAAGTGCTAATGATTGGATTTTAAATTTAATATTTGTATATATTTAACGATTGTTTAAAAATAAATACACTATTTGAGCGAAAGTTACTCAGTTGAATCGAACTCGTAGCTCGATTTCCGCCTTCAGTGCTGCTTAAGAGACAACTCTTTTGCTACATAAATTATGGAGTATTATTTTTTGTTTATTTTTGAGTAGTTGGTGGGTGAGAGGAATTGAACCAAAAATTTATCCTGAATTATGAAAAGGGTAATGACATTTGATTCAATATACAGTTAAATATTTATAAATAATAAAAAATTTAACTTATAAACCAATCTCATATTTAGAAAACAGCTAAATTACGTCACTTTATCACGTTTTAATTGTCAAAATAATCAATCAATTATGAAAGAAAACTAATAAATAAAATGAAAGGGTAAGAAACCAAGAAATAGTCAATTTTGGACTACTGTGACCCAATTTCACACAAAATAAGTAAAAAGGAAAAGAAAGAAAAACTAAAGTGCCATAAATTCACACTACAATAATTCACATAAATTATTAGAAATATTGATTTTATTACAAAAGTTGACATGACAAATTGAAGTTGTTATTACATTATCAATGAAGGTATAGTAGTGGCCTTTCGTGTCCATTGAAAACACTTTTGGTTCAATAATTTCCACTAAATAATACTCTTTTCACACCCTCTTTCATCTTTTTTCTGTTTTTCACCCTCCATAGTCGTATTAAAATCCGATTAATCCTAATTCGTGATACATAAAATCAATCAACAAAAAGCATTATCCATCAGAAATTTTCTATTTTTAAAACTTTAACCTAAAATCATTAATTACATAGAAGGATTTTATCCCGACCAAACAACTTTGGTAAAGATCATTTTTAGTCCACGACCAAAATTATTTATATATGATAATTGTAAAAGTATATAAGATTTATATAGTTTATATATATATACGTGTCAACTCGACAAAATTTTTGAAACTTAAATTTATTTATTTTTCAAATTTTGAGTGGGAAACCTGCGTAGGAGGAAATGGAGTGCGAGCTACCACTCAATTCTCATTTATTTCGTGGGATATTTAACTATTTTTTTCCTTCTCCTTGATCTTTTTTACATAACATTCTCCGCTACCTTGATTCGCTAGGTCAGTCGGAGCACGAGTATTTTGATGTATACTCTACTTTTATTTCTCTGATTTATATATATCGTGGAGTATTTTTATAGTTGATGCATTCTATATTCATCAAGCTCGTAAATTCGCGGTTAACTTTTGGTTATACACTTCCACACTAAGCTTGGTTCGAAAATTATATATTTAATTAAACCCGTCGGTAGAACACTATATCTGCTTTGCGTGAAAGTTAGTTTGTGGTTGTATTATGCCCCCCTTTTTTTAATTGAATATGTCAGAAGTAATATAACGTACATGTTTTGTTAGGTACAAAAACACATAAAATAAGCTAGAATAGTATATAGAGCAAAAACAACGGTAGAAATCAAAAGAAAAAGGGAATGAAAAGAACATGTTTTATAGGAATTAATTAATAGAGCAGTGGAGATATTGGTGGCTTAACTTTTTCTAATTTTCTTCTGGTCTCAACATGTGTAACCAATCCCTTTATACCACCTATAAAAGGTAAATAAAAAAAAATACTATACAATGAAGATGTTCAATTTCTTCATCATGTTTTTGGATTCATGTGACTTGTCCTAAAATCATATGTCCAATTAATTTCTTTTCGTACTATTAGTATTAGTATTATTCTCGTATTTCTTTAGTTTTAAGTTTTTATTATTATATGGTTTTTTTTTTTTTTCTTCGACTATTTATTGTCTTGTTGCTATTACTGTTTCTTTTTCATGACTTCTCCACACCGTATTTTCTTTCCATGCTTTTCTTGAGTCGAGTGTCTATCGAAGACAACCGCTCTCCTCGCAAAACTCACATAGACGGAAGCGTTGAATACATCGAACCTACTTAAGGAAACTAAAATATGAAATACAAATCAAAACATAATTGATACCATTATTTGTAATTTAGAGTTATTTATTTAAAAATTCCCTTAATTTAGAGGGTAAACCGTCATTAATTTGGTGCTTGCAAGTCAAATCACGATATCTTTTATTCTCACTCATTCTAGTAATTTGTAATCTTAAGGATTCAGTAAGACCATTATGCAACTCAAGAACTCTCTTGGCATATCTTTAAAAGATCATATTCCAAAATTCACGATTGCTCTAACTTTGAAGTTTCATCAAATAGATGTGGATAACCCGACATATTAATTATTTACTTTTTTTAGCCATATACATAGATTATATATAATTATACATATTTAATATATAAATTATGTAAATAATATATATTTATCGGTTATTTTTAATTTAAGTTATAGGGCGGACAGGTATTTGGGTTAATTCTTCTATGAATGAGTTATACGTTTGTTCCAGTTGGGCCTAATTCCGTAGACTCAACTGAACCACAATAAGATTTTGGGCCGTTCGTTCTCTTTAATGGACCATTTCCAAGAAAATCTAATTCTGCTTTATAGTTTATAGTTTATACTTCCCTAGACAATCTAAATTCCTGTAAAGTGATTAATGTTACGAGAATATTAAGTGGGCATTTGGACATAAGAATTGTCAAATTCCAAAAAAACAAAAAAAATTCAAGTACAAAATGGTATTTGGAAATTAGAGTTGTGGTTGGACATGAATATAATTTTGGGTTGTTTTTGAATTTTTGTGAGTGATTTGAGTGAAAATTTTGAAAAACAGTTTTTTGGAGTTTTCCAAATTTTCGAAAAAATTTTAAAATTCATTTCAAGTGAAAATTAGAAATTTTATGACCAAACATTGATTTTGAAAAAAAATAAAAGTTTTTCGAAAAAGGGGAAAATATTCTTATGTTCAAACGGGCTCTAAGTACACTATTAGCATGTTAAAAGGTGTTGGTTTTTAGTTTTACCTCGTGGTGCATTAATATATGTATTGCTAGAGGCGGATTTAGGATTTAAAGGTGGTGAGTACCAAAATTTCCTTTATACACTTTATAATAACTACTAATATATAGTTTGTTCGGAACGATTGGCCGGGTCATTATTTAGTTTATTTGGGCAATTTAATTAGCACATTATTTACAAATATAAAAATTACATCAATTTTTCAGACCCTACTTATGAAATTTCATTGGGTATATATATATGTTATTATTGTCGTATGAAAATTACATCTCACACATTAAGAAGCAAATATAATTAACATTTTAAGAAGCAAATAAACTCTTATGGAACCTATGCAAGAAGAAAGATAGGATGTGGGTGCAATGGATACATGTGTATTATAAGAAGCAGAATGCATTGTGGAGTATTGAACCAACACAAGCTTCTTGGATAGTACAAAAAATCCTTAAAGCCAAACAATACTTTGAGGAATCTGGTTATACAGAGGAGGATGTGGAGGGGATAAGTAGCTTCTAAGAATATGTATGGGAAAATAAAGGGTGATTTTCATAGAGTACCATGGAGGAAACTGGTGCATAGCAGTGTTGGAGTGCCAAAATGGAACTTTATAGTTTTCCTAGCCGCACATAAAAGGTTGATGACTAAAGATAGGTTGAGGGTTTGGGATATGTAGAAGATGTAACATGTTCTTTATGCAACATTGAGGAAGAGACATCTAATCATTTGTTTTTTAAATGTGCTTATACATCGAGAGTCTGGTCAGCAATGCTGCAATGACAAGGAATTCAGAGGCAACCAATGATGTAGGTAAATGAACTTGAATGGGCAGGAAAGTACTATAAAGGGAGGAGCTCAAAAGCTGAGTTATATAAACTCATTCTGGCATGAACCTTGTACTACATATGGCAAGAGAGGAATAGCAGAATCTTCAAAGTATTGCATCGATCAGAAGTACTACTAACCAGAACCATAACACAAGGGGTGCATGAACGAGGAGGAAGTAAACACGGGCTACAAAGAAGATTACTAGAGCTTAACTACTATCCTAGTATGTAATGAATTGTTCTATAGCAGTAGTTAGTAACTGTTTCTTGTAGTAGTAGTAACTGAGGCCAGGCAATGGAGCTAAAATCTGGGGCGTATGTCCATATTAAGCTTGTTTGCAATTTGTAAATATTGTTGAAAAATGAAAGTTTTTTCAATTATAAAAAATAAGTAACATTTTAAAGAAGGAATCACACAGTTATTATTAATAATACAAGTAAAGTCAATATTTTCACTTGAGAACTATACTTTTTTGTATGCTAAAAATAAATTTGCACAAGTAAAATAATTTTTTAATAAGGGAACTCCACCGATCAGAATAAGAAAAAAAATATCTTCAACAGATAAATTATACCCCATAAGTAAATGCGGAATTAGATAAACTACAAGATCTCCAAAACTTAAAATCATAAATCTAGTGCTCGCGACATATTCATCATAATTTATTATTAAAGAGATTTAAATTGTATTTATCAGTCATAGAATAACACAAATTTTTATGTTATAAAAATAAATAAATTATGAATTAATTTTGATCTCAATCTAAATCAAGACCCAATTTTTTTTGATTTTGAAAGAAGAAAACTAAAAGATTTGAGATTAGAGAAATGCTTATATTATGAAATTTTTAAATTTTGGAGGCTCTTGTTTGAGTGTTCTTGCTAAATATCATAGATAAAGTAATAGAATAGAGGGAAACAATAAAAATAATAAGCGACAAATAAGAAATTGGGAGGTATCTAAAAAGAAAAATGACTGGGAGAAAAGAAATAAAAAGCTCAATGAAAACAGAAAGTCAGACAAGGTTCAAGATAAATTCCAACTTGAATTTTACACACGAGAAAAGCTTTCAAAAAGGTCTACGAGTCATGGCACCTTTGTCTAGTTTGCGGATGGGGGTGACAGAATCATATATTTAACCTAATTTAATTTTTTTTACACATAAATATACGATAATTTTACCAACCGAGCGGGTGCCATACCACCCCACGCATAAGGGTGGATCCGCCCCTGTGTATTGCAATGATAATCTTACATGAATTGAAAAATAAATAAAAGAAAAATTACCAGCTATGTCCATTTAAAAGTAGCTCATTACAAAAATTGGCCAATTCTTAAAATATTACCAATATTAGCCAATTAGCTATTTGTAGCAAAAAAGGTCAAATTTTTTTCTTTTTTTTGAGTGGGTGTTATTAGAATAGATTAGATACATCTTAAGGAGCTTGAATCTCAGTTTTGGGATGATTTGGTGAAGTTTTGACGTGGTTTGAATTGAATATTCGAAGTAAAAACTGAACATTAAAAAAAATGATATGTGTATCACACTGTGTATCTTTTGTGTATCACATATGTATCATATTTGTATCAAGTGTGTATCACATGTATACCCGTGTGAGAGATACATGCGTGATACATGTGTCGCAGAAGAATTTTTTGAACTCGATTTAATTATAATTTTGATACAAAACCAGTCCAAATCATCTCCAATCTTCCTCAAATTTTGTATATTGACTTATCTATATGTTTTCAATGAATTTCAATTATACCCATTGAAAAAGTTCATTTTTTGCTTAAATTTTTGGAATATTGTATATATATATTTTTTGTATTTCATAATCTTATTAGCTACCTCCTCCATAAAATTTCCTTTCGGTCTTGCATCTAATGTTGCTAATCACACTTAAAAATGTGGAAGGAGATTTTTGCATGTGATTCTTTGAGAGAAAGAACCTTATTTATTTAGTTTTTCAATTTTTATATGTGCTTGGCTAGTTTTGGTAAGTCTATGACTAATGGTTAGAGACTGGTAAGTTGAGATTTATTTGAGACATCTGTGTAAGTTTCCCGAAAATAAAATTGTGAGAGTAAGAAAGCGGCAAAACTGAAAGAGTGAGGCCCATTTAAATATGTTTATCAGAGCTGAAGTTCGCCAGTACAAAAACAAAAACTTCAGCAATTACAAACAAAAGCTTTGCGTTAAGACGTGCACAAGTTAAACAAAAACTTCAGCAAATAGAGAACAAAACTTCAGCTACTTCAGCTCTAGAGCTGAAGTTCGCCAGTTACAAAACAAAAACTTCGCCAGTTACAAAAATAAAAACTTCAGCTCTAGAGCTGAAGTTCGCTAGTTAAAAAACATGAAGTTCGCCAATTACAAAAACAAAAACTTCGGCAATTACAAACAAAAGCTTTGCGTTAAGACGTGCACAAGTTAAACAAAAATTTCAGCAAATAGAGAACAAAACTTCAGCTACTATGCTTGAGTTCATCAATTATAAACAAAATCTTCAGCACACTTGGTTCAACACACTTGCTACTTTAGGCCCGTCTACTAGAATGCTGAAGTTTTGCGTGATTGCCTTTGCTACTTCAGCCCCATATGCTGAAGTTATGCAAAAAAGTGGGTACACTTGTAATTTTTTTTGCAAAGCCGGCACAAGTTAAACGTGACACAAAAAGCGGGTATAGATGCAAATGCCCCGAAAATGAAAGAGAAGAGTTTGTGAAAAAACCGTGTGTTTGAGTATTATACTAGTTCCTCATAAAAATAGTCCGGGCTAGCTAATTTTCGGACTGGTATTACCAGCGTTTGCAAAGTCAATGAAAAATGAGAAATCTACTCTAAATGCCCATTCAGGCAATTTTAATTGCCCGTTACTGCCCATTCTAATTTGTCTTACAATGTGTACCTATTCAATCTAAAGTATTTTTCCAATTACCTATTTTCAAAATCCTTTCCTTTCCAATCCCGGATCACGTGAAATCCCATTAATTGCCCCAACCTATTTTCTCTTTCATTGTTTTCTCAAATACAAATAAACGTTTTTCTTCTATCTTTCTCATTCATAATAGAATGTACGTGCCCATTGAATATTTTTATTAATTTAATCTCCATTTCAAAATAGTTTATAGTATATTATTATACCATATCTAAATTTTATTATAATCGATGACGCACAAAATGAGTTAATTAGATTATGTGACAACTGATATTTCAGTTTAATAATTGAATTAATATTTTTTTTAAAAACTCTAATACAACTGTATATCCTGTTGGTATATCTCTATACTATACTGGTACCGTATGTTAGTTGGAAACTTTTTTTGATTGTATTAGCTACATTTAATTGGTACACTATTTGATTTTTCTTTAGTAATAGTAGAATAATATAATATCTTGAATTGTTTTAATTTTTCTTTATGCATATGTATGATGTAATCATTTTGATTTTTTCTTTATGATTTTGTTTTATATAATAGTATTATAATACAATATCTTAAAATATATTATTATATTAATATGTGAAACACTATTTTTTGATTTTTCTCCTTATGCATATGTATGTAATAGTCGTATAGCCATATATAGTTGCCTGGAATTAATTAGTATAGCATATACCTTATTGATGTAATTATATGTCATATTGGTATCATATGGTAGTTGGAATATTTTTTGGTTGTTTTGCTTATATTTTTAAGTGAATTCTATTCTGAAATAATTTAAATGATCATACTTTGTTGTGTTGGATTTCTTGTACCTATGGACATAGATTTTTGTGTATTATGTAATAGTTTTTATAGTTATATGCAGTTATTGGAACGACCCCGTACAACTATATACTCTATTAGTATAGCTATATACTATATTGGTATCATATGTTAGTTGAATCATTTTTTTGTTGTATTAGCTGCATTTAATTGGTACGCTATTTGATTTTCTTTTAATAATAGCAATATAGTACAATATCTTGAAATACTTTATTATATTAATATGCGGTACACTATTTTTTTTATTTTTCTCTTTACGCATATGTGTTATGTAATAGTAGTATAGTCATATAGTTACCGGAAATTAACCAGTAAAATTATATACCATGTTGGTATAGTTATATGCCATATTGGCATCATATGGTAGTTTGAACATTTTTTTTGTTGTTTTAGCTGCATTTTTAAGCGAATTCTATTATGGAATTATTTATATAAACATGATTTGCAGTGCTGGAATTTTTTTGTGCTGATGGATATAGATTATGTGTAATTTTTATAGTTATAAGCAATTGTTAGAACGACCAAAACAATTATATACCCTGTTAGTATAGAGCAAGTTGCTTTGCGAATATTTAGCTTTTATTGCATCCTTTAATGTTTTGGTACAATAGTATAGTCGTAGATAGTTGTAGCAATATTCTAGAGCAATCATATACTCTGTTGGTACACATGTATACCATATTGGTGTCATATGGTACTAAAAGTCTTTTTTGCTACTTATACTTTTATTGCATTTTTTAATATTTTATTATCATTTATATTCTAACTAGTATATAGGGAGATTTGGTGGTTATAGATTGTGTCTTCTTACTCCATAGCTGGTTGTGTTACTGCTAATGGTAGATTGTGTACTCATATTTGTAAGGAAGGAGATCAAGGTTTACATGGCAATCACATATTTATTCTTAGAATCTGATTATGTAACTTATGGTGCTCTACAGCAGTTAGTGTGATATTCAGTGAATTAGATCAAGTGACAACTGATATTATTTCAGTTTAATAATTGAATTAAAAAATGAGAAAAATCCGAAAGGTATATTATACTAGTTATATTAAAAAATGGTGAACAAATATTTACTATATCAGTTATTTTTTCTTATTGTATAAGAATAAGAATAATAAAAAATAGTGAAAACAATAAATAAAATTAGATTATGAAGAGAAAAAAATATAAAAAAAACAAGTTAAATGAAATTAGAAAAGGAATAAGAAATAAAGAAGAAAAAAGAAAAAATGAGTTTAATGGAATTAGAAAAGGAACAAGAAATAAAGAAAAAAAAAATAAGGAGTCAAAATTGAGTGTGAAATATGTTATGGTAAAAATAACAATAATACGATTTGGACATAAATAAATCAATAGAAAAAGAGAAAAAAGGAAAAAATAAGAAGAAAACGAGAAAAAAGAAAAGGAGAAAAAGAGGAAAAAAGAAAAGAAGCCTAGAAATGAAAAAGAATTGGAGAGAAAAGAGAAAATTTCTCACAAAAACTACTATGGGTAGGAAGTGTAATTAGTTTGATGGGTAGAAAAATAAATGGGTAGGTAAGGGTAAATAATTTTATTTTTATGGGTAACTGTGTCATTCACCTAGCCACTATTTTGTTGCAACACGAAAAGTTCCAGGATAATATACTGGAGACTGGTACACTTTCGTATGAACTTCTAACATATTATACTGGAACTCCAGCACACAAAAAGTTCCAGCATAATATACTAGAGATTGGAGCAGAAATGTACGAACTTTCAGCATATTATGCATAACCAATATATTATGCTGGAACTCCAGTATATTATGCTGGAAGTTCAAATGTAAAAAATTCAAACTCCAGTATATTATGCTGAAATATTTTTCGGATTTTGAACACTGCTTTCGTTCAAATTTATCTTTACATGAAAAGTGGCTAAATTTCGATTACTTTTGAAATTATGGCTATTTTCAATTATCACTTATAAAGCTGACTATTTTTTAATTTCACCCTAATTCCTCTCCTATTTAGTGCTATTAGCAAGCTCTAATTGAAATTTTTAGTAAAAGGTTGAAATCAAAACGTGGTGTTATAAGATCAAAACGCAAAGCACAATTAATTTTTCCTTTTCTTGATTAGTTAACTTTTATTATATTAACATAAGCTCTAACCCTTTGGAAACCGAACATTTATTTGATGAACAAAAATTCTATGATTAAGTGAGGAAGTTATTATAATAATTTATTTGTATTCATAATTTATCCTGTAATTTCTACTCTCTCAATTTCAAAAAGATTGACACTATTTTCTTATTAATCCATTTAAAAAAGATTAAGACATTCCAATATTTTCTTAATAGGAAATTCTTATAGCCACACAAAATACTATAACTTGTTAAGATCATAAGTTTATAATCACACAAATGTTCAACAATCTTTTTGTCTTTATTAGAAAATTGAGCAATTTCCACAATTTGGATAGTCAAAAGGCAATTTATGTTTGTAGTCACAGGATTATAACTTTAGGCAATATAATTGAAAAAAAAAGAAAGAATCACGGACCTATCCATTTGCATGCACATGAAATTACAAGTTTATATTTATTACATAGTGATATATATAGTCGGAACTTAAAAGGGAAGATTTGGTTGACAAAAAGAAGAGGGATCAAAATTCTTGTTTTTCAATTTTATCTACCTTTATTTCTTTTATTAGAATTCATGAGAAACTCGAGCATGAACTGTCGCTAATTCAAAAAAAAAGTAGAAGAAATAAAAAGAAAAACAATCACCCATAAACAACAGTTGTATCAATTTTCTTTTCGACGCTACCAATGTATAAAACTTAAATCTTAACATATACGATGACTTATCGGGGGCGGAGCTAGTCTTTCAGCTATGGGTTCAGTTGAACTTAGTAACTTAATTTAAATCCTATGTTCCCGTGTTTGTCTTAAAAAAATTATTAAATTATATATAAATTATTTAATTAGAACTAATAACTTAAAAAACTAGAATTTCGAATCTATAAATGTCAAATCTTGACTCCGCTTTTGTGACTGACAAGTCTTTTCTATCATATTTAGATAAGAAGAATATCTCATACTTCTATTTTATATTATATATAGTGCAGCATTAGAGTGCAAAAGAAGAAATATAACAACTTATTTAACTATTTGCATGATCTGTAAAAAGAAATTTGAATTCATAAGCAATATCTATTCTTTTTTTTTCTTTTTAATTTTCTATTTTAATATTGAAGTGCAGGGAACACTGAACAAACAGGTGTCTCTCTTTGCCCTTTTTGATGGCTTTCCTTCTGGAAAATCACATGTGTAATTACCTTTTGTTCAGTAATTGACTTATTGATGGAAACGTATTAATTCATTTTATGCTTGTGCTAATAACTATGTAATTTTCACTCTAATTAAAGTCTAAAACAATTAACATGCATGGTGTTAATCTATGTTACGCGAACTCTTCAAAATGCTGTCGTATTCGCGTTGGATTCTTAAAAGATACATTATTTCTAGAGTATCCGACATACATCAGGTACAATATCGAAGAGTCCGAGCAACATATGTGTTAATCACAAAGTTGGTATATTCTACTTTGATATTTTTCAGTTGAAGATATTTTTTCTGGTACTACGGATATTTCTTATCCTTTGGAGTACTGCCATTATTTAATCATGAACATTTTTCTTATTCTCTTTTTGTTAATTTCTGGAAAGGGATTAATTATCTATTTTCAGACAACAGAAAATATAATAAGTGCGAAATTGCAAATTCATAAGACTAAAAAGTAAAAGTAAAATATGAGACAGATGCTAAGATTGTGGATTTGTCGCATATCTAACTGATAATACAAATATATATATATATATATGTGTGTGTGTGTTAGGAAGTTGATGCTCGGAAAGCCAAAAAATATTTCCACAGGCATAATGTGATCTTCATTATCATATGTAGTTAGGGCTAGTTAACAAGTTTTTGTAGCCATCTACTTAGAGGCAGATTTAAAGGGTCGGTTTTCAGTTCGCATGAACCTAATAGTTTTAATTATTTATTATATTTATAGATATTTGATCGTCAATTTAATTATAGTATTAATTTGAGGCCATTATAAAAAATCATAAATTTCAAATTTTGAATACTGTTTTAGTTTACAATTCACAAGTCTACTACACGTGCTCTTGAGACCGACTGGCAAAAACATGCAGCTTGCTTTTCTTTCTAACAAATTGCCAGCCATGAAACTTCTTCTATCTTAATCCACCACTTATACTTTTAAAAAGTTTCCCTTTTAGATATAGTATCTTAGATTCAAGGATTCTACCCCACCACCCCACCCCAACTCTCCTACCAAAATAAAAAAACTTTAATATAATATATATCCAAAATTTCTTGCTATATATGGTTTCATATAATATCTGATATCTTTAATGCATATTAATGGTAATATATTTAAGTTATTCTAAAACCACTTACTTTGTTACACTTAGAGACAATTTTTTAAAAATTTAACTTAAATTGTGCAGAAAATATCTTAATGGTTTTCTTTATAAATACATTCTACTTCTTAAATTAAATTTTTTTCCTATATAGTTCAAGTATAGTGGATCTATCCCTGGTGTCACTTGAGCATAAAATTGGTATAAATAACAATAGTATTGGAGAGTAAGACAAGAGACCTCTTTCTCCAAAAGTCATAACACAACTCCTTTTTCTCTTCTCTTTGTTTTCTTTTCCTTTCCCTCTTCTCTTTCAGTATCTTTTTGTTATTCTCCTTAATCCACAAAAAGGTTTTAGTTTTTTTTTTCTTCTCTAAAAATTGGCCAAGAATATAATGCTGCTGCAGTAATACAGGTGGCGGATTCATCAAGATTCAGGTATCTCTTCATTTCTCTCTTTAATTCGCTACTTATCTTTAGGTCAGCCAGCTTGCATGCACCTCGACTATTTTATCTAGTATAGTATTTAATAGGTCGAGGATTAAGGTAGTAGAGTAGGTAGTCTAGAGTGTTCTTAACAGTAGTATTGATGCACAATCTTGCTTTCTGTTGGTAGTAGATTTTATATGACTAACCGTTGTTTTCTTTCATTATTGATCACCTTAATGTTTTGTTGTTTTTATTCTGCTTTTATATGACTGTTTGGTATTCTCGTTCCTTCCTGTCTATAGTTTTATTATTGTGGTGTTTATGCTTTCCTGAACCGAGAGTCTATTAGAAACAACCTCTTTATCCTCATAAGGTAGGGGTAATTACGATTTGCGTACACACTATCCTCCCCGAATCTTATGGTGTGGAATAATACTGGGTATACTTATTATTGTTGTAGTATCTGATAACTCTGTCTATCAACGCATAAACAAATATGAGAAAATCAACATTTCATAAGGATAATTCAGTGTGAAATAGCAGGTTTTATGAAATTAATTAAAATGCATGCAAATTAATCCGAACGCAATTGCCCTAAAAACAAAATAGGGTAATTAAGGTGGCAAAGGTAAGGTATGTGATTCAAGAAGAAAAATGAAGACACGTATAAGGTGATAGTATGTGAGTCTGCAACTTTTTGCAGATTTTGAGCATTACTTAATACCAGATATTTAATTAATTGGATCGATCGAGGAGCAGAGACTTCAAACTTGGGTGGCTGTTTCTGCCACCATCCACCAGCATTTTATGTTATACACTAGAAGCCAAATTAAGTTTTTAATGTGATGCGCTGAGTAAAGGCGGATCTAGGATTTAAGTTTTATGTGTTCAACTTGTAAAGTTTTTACTATTGAACTTCTTGTATTCTTAAAATTATGTGTTCTTATTGCTATATATTGTAATATTATTAAACTTTTACACATAAATTTATGCTCCGCACGCATTTGCCTCTAGCGGTGACACCATTCGATTTTTTTTTTAACTCCGTTTGATCAATATATAATTTTTTTTGGTTTTTCTGACATCTGTTTTAGGGTCTGACTAATTTAATTTTGTGTGGAAAGTCCCACTTTGGGATAAAATGCTTTCTACAAGAGACAATATCATTTTCAAAATTCGAATCCGATCTGAGACTTCTGGTTAAGGGTAGAGAGAACTATCCCAGTGTAACTTTTGGTGGTGACATTGTATATACGTAGTATTATCTAGGAATTAACTTTTATTTGTCACTATTTTAAATGTATCTTTCAATGTAAAAAGTTCTAATTGAGTACATTAGAATTAAAAACTAATACTCAAATTGAGACTGAAAATTAAATAATTTACTGTTGTACTCTGGAACTCCTTCGTTCTTTTTGGGACAGAATAAATACTAATTGCTTCTTAATTCTGACACCATTAGGGCCAGTAATAAGTATATTTCTTTATTTATATTTAAAAAAATATTTTTAACTATAAAGAAATGTTTTATAATCTTTTTTTTAATTGCGTAAATCTAGTTTCCAAGAACTTCAATTGTCAAATTTTTACGAATATGATGTGTTTACTCCATTTGATTCTCAATCTTTTGGGACGAAATGATATTTGTACTGATAAAATTAGTACCTAACCTGCTATAAAATTAAATTGTCAAAATTTTACGAATATGATGTGTTAACTCCATTATTTGATTCTCAATCTTTCTAGGACAAAATAATAATTTTGCACTGGAATAATAACTAACCAACTATAAGAAAAATTAAACTGTACTAAAAGTATGACGAAATTTTGTATTATTAGGTACTACTCTCTCTGGTCCACAATTAGGAATGGATTAATTATTTTTTTCTTATATTTGTCATGGAGTAAATACTAACTGGAACATGTGTTAAGAGTGTTTATGCGAAAAGACAGTAAAAATTAATATGATCAATTTCATTGTTAATTAATGTTAAAATATAAATTTCTTAATCTTTGTAAAAGCAATGAAAAAATCACTTATTGTGAATAGAAGAGAGTTGTATTTAACTTAAATCCCTTTACTTTATCTAATGTTATCCGAAACTAAATTTTAAAAAAAAATACTTACTCGGGAAAGAAAAAGAAATTAAATGTATCTGACTCCCTAGACTATAGGCTCTATCAATAAATTTTCCAAGCACACATACTTGAGCTAGGGTCTAAAAAAGAAAAATAGAAAAAGAAAAAAAAAGAAGGTGACAAATTTAACAACCTTTTCCGCTGATCTAGTGACTTAATCAAAATTAATATTTAGATAATTTGCTCAGTCATAATAGGATTAGGTTCTAATCCTGTTCTAAATTTGACTCATACTAGGACAACATTCCATCTATATCTAATTCTTAAAGTTCCCAAATGTGTAAAAAAACTCTACATCTTTCTATTTGAATATGTTCATAAGATTTTAAGATTTTGGTGTTTTCGATCAACTGTGGTTGTTTTATTTTAGGCAAAATATGGCTACAAACGTAACGGTGAAATGTCCAACACCAATGAAAGCTGCATCAAATGGTGTATTTCAAGGGGATAATCCATTGGATTATGCACTTCCTCTTGCCATTGTTCAGATATGTTTAGTACTTGTACTCACTCGTGTTCTTGCCTATCTTCTTCGGCCATTGAGACAACCTCGTGTCATTGCTGAGATTGTTGTAAGTATTCTTTCTCTGAATATATGCTACTGTTTCTTCTTTGTTTTATAACGGTGGTGTTTGAGTCAGTTTGCAAGCGGAGCTACTATTGTCCGGTGGGAGTCAATTGACTCCGCTTCGTCGAAAAATTATACCGTATTGATCGGTCATTTGTTTTAGTGTATATGTTATATGTGAAATCCTCTTGGCTTTTTGTATGTTTACTTCTTTATATTTTGAATTCCCTTAGTGAAAGTCATAATTCTGCCATTGTGCGCACACCTCTTAGTTACTCAGAGACGGATTTGAGAGTTAAATTTGAAAGATTAAATTCTTACAATTGAAACCATAAATTTTTAAAATTATGAGTCTAACCATTCAACATTGTTTGAAATTTTAGTGGTTTTGCACATATATATTTGTACTATATGTTGAAAATGGTGGATTTAGTTGACTATATATTACATCTGCCTTAGTGTCGTATACCAAAGATACCGGTAACTCGGCCCCCCTAGACTTGGACATATGCTGGCAGAAGCTGAGCCAGGATTTGAAGCTTGTGGGTTCAGTATTCTAGTTCGTTTATGTTACTGGGTTCTAAATTAACAATCTATACATATTCAATGAAACTTTTAAGACAAATACAAGTTTTGGACCAAAGTTATTGGGTTCGGCCGAACCCGCAAGTCCTATGCTAGCTCCGCCCCTGTATTTTGTGAGTTTTACGTCGTGTTTCACAATTTTCTCCAGTAAGTTTATAGTTTCTCTCTTCTAGGAAACATTGTGGGATAAGATGATTGGTGTTATATATTTTGTATATTGCTATCTTTTTTGATGAAGTATATTTATATTGATATCTTGAAAGTTCAGCATTCTTGTTCCTTTTGTTAGTTTAGGCTTTAGATTAAGTCAAAACACATGGTTCCCTATTATTTTTCTCTCAACAGCTTGCCAGTAAAGCAAGCCTTTTGCTTAAATGTGTACAAGGAATCAAATATGATGACTTTAACTAATCATAAAGCATTTGATATGCTGTTGATGGTTAAAGCTGGCAGTCAAACACCAACGATTTCCCCGTGTTACCTAGTTTTGAGCAGGCTACAGATCCATTCGACGATCTTTTTGATAATATATGTGAACAAATAATAGGTATAGTCCGACCATTTCCTGAATTTCAAGGGTGGGATTATACGTAACATTTGTTCCAGGAAAATTGGAACTTGTCTGAGATCATAATTCTAAGTTTCTATCGGAATCTAATTTGATTAGATTCACCTGTACGTTTCCAATTTCATGTAATCTTCATGGAGAAGTTGACCAGTTATTTAACATCACAATGAAAAATTATAAAGAATTTTAGATGAACTTTTTTGTGGTCTGCCTCTGATTTGATCAAAGTTTGAGAATGGAAGGAGTAAACCAGTTACCATCATAATGCAAAGGACTTAACTAGAACTTTTCGATGCATGTAGTAGAGATAACTGATACATGCGCCGCTAGTGATGTGTCTAAACCATTTATTGTGGTTGAATATTGTTATTATTGGTTTGTGATATCATGGACGAATGTTTGAATGAAATTGTGCTAAGGCCCGCCCCATAAGAACATCCATCTATGACATTGATTGCTACTTGTTAGTGCAAGAAATTGATCTGATCCGAAATTTTTATTTTGTTAGGGAGGGGTTCTACTTGGTCCATCTGCTCTAGGCCGCAACGAGAAGTATCTGCAAGCTATATTTCCACCGAAGAGTCTTACAGTGCTAGATACCTTAGCCAATTTTGGCCTCCTCTTCTTTCTTTTCCTCGTTGGACTGGAGCTAGATCCAAAGTCCCTTCGTCGGACTGGAAAGAAAGCTCTAAGCATTGCCCTAGCAGGAATCAGTGTTCCTTTTGCATTAGGAATCGGGACATCCATTGTTCTCCGGGCAACTATTTCTCAAGGAGTAAACCAAGGCCCTTTTCTGATCTTCATGGGAGTTGCCCTTTCTATCACTGCCTTCCCCGTTTTGGCTCGTATTTTAGCTGAACTCAAGCTTTTAACAACTGATGTTGGTCGAATGGCTATGTCTGCTGCAGCAGTCAATGATGTGGCCGCATGGATTCTACTCGCTTTAGCTATTGCCCTCTCAGGTGTTGGTCGTTCTCCTCTTATTTCGTTGTGGGTCCTTTTGTGTGGGACTGGTTTTGTGCTACTATGCATACTCATCGCTCCTCGTATATTCAAATGGATGGCGAGACGTTGTTCTGAGGGTGAGCCAGTGGACGAAAAATATGTGTGCGCTACATTGGCAGCTGTTTTGGCTGCAGGATTTGTGACTGACACGATTGGCATTCATGCCCTGTTCGGAGCTTTTGTGCTCGGTGTTCTTGTCCCAAAGGAAGGACCTTTTGCGGGTGCTCTAGTGGAAAAAGTCGAGGATCTTGTCTCTGGTCTATTTCTTCCTCTCTACTTTGTGTCTAGTGGATTGAAAACGAACGTAGCCACTATTCAAGGGGCTCAATCATGGGGTCTTCTTGTTCTTGTGATAGTTACGGCATGTTTTGGAAAGGTTGTTGGCACTATTGTGGTCTCACTATTGTGCAAATTGCCTGTCCAAGAGGCTGTAACTCTCGGTTTTTTGATGAATACTAAAGGTTTGGTGGAGCTCATTGTTCTCAACATTGGCAAAGATAGAGGAGTAAGCTTCAGCTTGATAACACTTCCTTTATTTTAGACTTACTACTTATAGTTTTGTATCGTTTTTGACTGATGATCGGTTTTGCAGGTACTTAATGATCAAACATTTGCCATCATGGTGTTGATGGCTCTCTTCACAACATTCATCACAACGCCTATAGTGATATCAGTATATAAGCCAGCTAAATTAGCTGTGACAGCATACAAACACAGAACAATAGAGAGGAAAAACACGAGTAAACAGCTCCGAATCTTGACCTGCTTCCACAGCACAAGAAACATTCCTACAATGCTCAATCTCATTGAGGTTTCTCGGGGTATTGAGAAGAGGGAAGGACTTCGTGTCTATGCGATGCACCTCATGGAGCTTTCGGAAAGGTCCTCTGCAATTCTGATGGTCCACAAGGCTAAAAAGAATGGACTGCCCTTTTGGAACACCGAACAGGTACAAGATTCAAATCAAATTGTTGTAGCTTTTGAGACTTTCCAGCATCTTAGTAAGGTGTCTATTCGACCGACTACTGCAATCTCTCCTATGAACAGCATGCATGAGGACATAGTGACTAGTGCTGAGAGAAAAAGGGTTGCAATGATAATTCTCCCATTTCATAAGCACCCGAGACTTGATGGACATTTGGAAACAACCCGAGGTGATCTTAGGCATGTGAACAGGAGAGTTCTTCAGCGTGCACCATGTTCGGTTGGCATATTAGTAGACCGCGGTCTCGGTGGAGCTTCTCATATACCTTCAAGTAACGTTGACTTTTCGATAACCGTCTTGTTTTTCGGTGGACATGATGATCGTGAAGCGCTAGCTTATGGTGTGCGTATCGCTGAGCACCCGGGGATCAGTTTGGTGGTGGTTCGGTTCACAGTGGACCCTGAGGTTACTGGGAACAGTGTCAAGATTGAAATGAACGACAACTCTACCCCCGAGGCTCGATCCGAGGATGACGAGTACCTTGCTGATGTGAAGCACAAATCTTCAATGGATGGCTCGATCAAATTTGAGGAGAGGACGGTGAAAGATGCTCGAGGGACTATAGAAGCAATCCGTGAATACAATCGCTGCAATCTGTTTCTGGTTGGCAGAATGCCCGAGGGGCAGTTAGTTCTGGCTTTGGATAAAAGAAGTGACTGCCCAGAATTGGGATCTTTAGGGAACTTATTGACATCACCAGAATTTTCAACGACAGCGTCAGTGTTGGTGGTGCAGCAGTATCGCAGCCAGTTACCTCGAGAATCACTCAGTTCTTTGAAGGAAGAAGGAGAGTCAACAGACGGTGATTATAATTCAGAATAAACGTCGATTTGCTAGCAATTCATCAAGGTTATTAAGTGTTTAATGTACAGTAATAGATCAAGAATGAATTACCAACTAAGAAAGATACATTACTGGCACTCAAGGCTTATATACATGTACTCCTTTCCCTTGATTTTCCTTCTGCTCTATTATGTGTAAAACTGCATGCTCTTGAAGTTTTTTGTTAATTAGCATTTGTATCAATTGCTTAACTTCGTTGCCTAATTAGAATCATCACCTTCAATCATTTTGTTGAAAGGGAGCCTCGGAGCAATGTTCCTGTGATGTACATCACGAGTTCGAGTTGTAGAAGCAACCACTAATGCTTGCATTAGGTCTGGATGTCTATATCACACCCCTACGAGTACAATCCTTCCTCAGACCCTGCATGAAGACGGGATTTTGTTGCAACTACAGTCGGATTCTGCTATGGCATACAGAAATTATAGATTATGTAGAAGTATGAATATATGTTGTCCCTTCTATACCATCTGTTTGCTTGTTGGCCTATAAACAAGGGGTTTGCTTATGAAGGTCATGAGATTTGAATATTTCTAATCTGATTAACAATTCTGATGATACATAGTTAGCTTATTCTTTCACATAAACGGATTCAAGATTTAAACTCTATGGGTTCAACCTTTAAGGTTCTTACTATTGAACTCATTATATCCTTGAAGTTATGGGTTCATGTCTATAATTTATTGCAATTATTGTGATTTTTCGCATATAAATTTGTACTCCGCATCGAAAGTTATGGGTTCAATTGAACCCGGTGTTATAGAGCTAGTACGCCCCTGCTTCACTGAGCATCAACATACAACAATATTTCTCTTTTCTTTTGGATTCTTTGAAGGGACCCTTGGAGCAACGATAAAATTGTTTCCGTGTGACCTATAGGTCATGTGTTCGAGCCATAGAAGTAGCCATCAATGTTGTACCGCCCTTTCTCGGTCTCTGAACGCGGGATGCATTAATGTATAACAAACAAATATTTTTTATATTTTATACATAACCAATATATATTTTTTGTATATTGGCAAGCAAATGTAATTATTTTTGGTCAACCGGCCAAATATGTAACGGAAAAGGATCATATATGCGCCTGAACTATGCGAATTAGGACAGATATGCCCGTCGTTAATAGTTTCGCACATATATGCCCAATCCATCCAATACTTGCTCATTCATGCCCTTAGTTTAACGGAACCACTATTTTGTCTTTCTTAAATAACTAGTCTTAGGGTACGCGCTTGGCGCGTGTACCCCATCTTGATTATATGTTTATAACAATTAGATAAATATTATATTAAAATTATGTTTGAGTTATAAAATAAATATTTACATAATTTAAATAAGGAAAGAATTTATATAATATATTTAACATTAAACATTTATATACAATTCAAATAAGTAAGGATTAAATGCACAAAATTTGATTAATTAACAACCTCGAAATATTAGGGAAAACTTAATGATGATTATGGGCAAATGATGATAATGAGTATATAATTACTGATTACGCACAATTTATAGTTTCAATTATTGTTCTAATAGAGTTCAAAACTAAATGGTGATGGTTTTGGACTTCCGCTTTTAGTGCCTCCAATTCTTTTTTATTTTGGAATTATTTAATAGAATATAGTTGATAAACATAAATTAAATGATAAGGATGTAATAATATTAATATATTACCTCCTCTAAAGTTAGATGCTATATTATTTGAACTTGATGTTAGGGGCGGGCATAGTTTGGGCAAACCCAAAATTCGAACCGAAATCCAAACTTTATAGATTTTTTGTGTGGATTTTTGGATTTTGGATTTTGGATTTGGGACTTCGAATTTCGGATATCCGAAAATCTAATTTTTTTTACCTTATATTTAGCCTTACCCGTTAGACATTAGCCCATTATGGCTGTAGGCATATAAAATTTATTGAATTTAAATTTAATAAATAGTTTGGACTATACGTTAAATGTACAAGTCCGAATAAGTATTATGGGCTAATATAATTGGATTAATTATATAAGTCCAATATATATGGATTAAATAAATAAGTCTTAATCCATTGGGCTGGTCTATTTTGTTGGGCTACAAACGATGAGCCCAATTCATTAGGCCCAATATGCCATCTTCCTGGAGGCCCAGTTTGGTGCCACATGTCAAATGACGTGGCATGCGACGTCAAATGGAAGAGCTAGTAGGACCATGCCACGTGTCAAAATGACAAGGCATGCCAAATCACATTAAAAGGCTAATGAAACCGCGCCACGTATGCAAGTGACATGTTTTGGCCAATCAAATGTGGCCATGTCACACTTTAATTTGATTGGTCGGAAAGAGTTTGTTCCTATCACAACTTCTCCTTCCCACAACTATAAATAGGGGTCTTCATAACTCAGAAAAGACACCAGAAGTTATAACAAGAAGCAAAAGGGAGCTCGTGGATCAAACGCTGCGGATTTCTCTAAAAGCTACAAGCATTCAATTGTTCTAAGGATTAAAAGATCAAGACGAAGATTCAAGAACAAGCTGCAAGCCCTTGGATTAAAAATACGTCAAGATCAAGATCAGACCTCAAGCACTTGGGTTAAAATAAAATAAAATTCAAAGATTAAGCTCAAAAGCTCTTTTTATTTACCGTTGAAAAGTAGAATCAGAGGATTCATAGAGATTGTAACACTCAAATATTTGAAATAAAATACTACGATTATTGCGATATTTTTCGGTCTTGATTATATTTTCTCGACGCAATTTATTCTCTACAAATTCTGGCACGCCCAGTGGGACCATCTCTACCTCTCATCTCAACTTTTCAATCACCAAAGTTCAAGAACAACGAAATGTCTTCCATGAAAATCTACTCCAGTTCAACTTCTGCCAAGGCTGCTGTTGCTCCCAAAACGCACACGCAAGTATACATGGTCGTACAAGTAATAAAATGATAAGTCGAGTGTCGAACCCACATAGACTTGTTTAAAATACTCACTAAATCACAAAAAATATTATTTAATCACAGAGACTTGTTTAAAATACTCACTAAATCACAAAAAATGTTATTTAATCAAGCCAAAATCCCAATCCAATAATATGATTATTGATGCGAGACTAAATTGCATAGTTTAACATGTGATATACCTTACGTTTTATGCGCATTAATGATAAAATTACACTTGTTATGTGCTTAATGGAGTTTATTTCATGTGTAGGTGAAGTGGAGATGGAAACGGAGCTAAAAGGATGCAAATACGTCG